>JABFQD010002402.1:0-15321 GCA_022817045.1 Psix sp. ZL-2020
ATGGTAAGTAATAGAATCAGTAGAACATATTTCTGCAATAATATTCCAGCGACTGTTAAAGCAGCCTTAAAAAAACAGAAGAAAGAAAGCAAGTTTCAAATATTGAAACATTTCCTCTTAATTTGCATCGTCCATATAAGATCGTTTCCTCCCAGTTGCTCATTATCACTCAGTACTTATATCTCCCTCGATTTTTCAATCGTGCAAAATCAGTGTCGTTTACCGATTTAGACGAACTAAATGCTCATCCACTTAAACTAAAGTATCAGATAACCTGGGTTAGCCAGACAGTTTGAAACGCCATTTCCTAATCGCGTCAGTGTTTTTGTCCCCAGAAAAAACGAATCGTCCAGATCTACCGTTAAGCGTTGCAGCTTCAATGGAGTTTAGTGGCGAGCATCCAATCACATTTTTGCACCCAGGTGGGTAAAAATTGGTCAGCATCAGTTTAGTAGCAAAGATGAATCCAGAGTGCTTTTTGCGATTAATAAATCATAGCTTTGTAATGTCGCAATGTCAACGGTTGCTGCAAGGGGGCAGCGGGGTCAGAAAAGAAAATGCAAGTGAGTGTCAGGTACGAAGCGTCGCACTCCCTTCGGTATTGTTCGGGCCCCATAGCCGGCCAGCTGGATCCCTCGATCCAATTTCGGCACGTCGATTACACATACGTGCTTTCAGCCTTATAAATATGAACATTAGGAGACACTTTCGAACGAAAGTCTTTCATTCAGCGCCACAGTTTAACTTCTGATTGATGAAGCGAATTTGTCTCACTTGACTTGCCGTTTTGCTGAATTCGCTCATCATCCGTGAATCAAAAGCTGCAGTTTATTTGTCTCTGACTTGAAAATAGAGTCTTATACAAAGTTAACCGCAATGAAAGTAGCTCGATGACATGCGATGGCTGAAAAGAATGATTTCCATTGGTTGAAAACTGCGGAGACCATTTTGACTGATTTGTATCTTCGCATCTAAGATAATTTGCTCGTAATTGATTTGACATATGTCGTTTGGAGATGCGTCCTTGATGATTAGAAAATACTGAAACGTTAATGAGAAGAGTGAGAAAGACAAGAATATGTTAATTATAAAACTGTTCAAAACCAAAAGTCATAATTCATCCAAATTATCGGAACTATTGTTTCTAATTCATAATCATTCTAATAAAAGCCCAAAATAGCTCATTCTTTTTTGTAATTTGAGACTATTCTCAAACTCAAATGATTCTTCATTTTCGATAAGAATCATTAAAGCTCCATTAATTGCCAAATTCGAGGGCTGAATTGGCTAGTCCGTTGCCAACTGTCGGGCGTCAAATCTCAAGTGGCAAAAAAGTCAATTTCCGTCCGGCAGCAGCATCGTTCATTCTCAACCAATTAATGCCTGCGAGATAACGCTTGCGGGCCAAAAGCGATAAACAATTGAAGGAGTAGCCAAAGGTCCAAGTGGCCGTTTGGATTTGGCGCAAGCCTTCTAGACGCTGTCGCTGACGCAAACTCTTGGCAAGACTCAGCATCGTCTGCGCTAACTCTTTCTGCAACGAGGGCATTATTCTTGCGGACTACAATAAACATGACTCATGCACATGTCAAGTGCAATTTCATCAATACCCTCGGCGCCCGTGTCGCTGTGCAATTCTCGCCATAATATAATGTGTCTAAAGCACGCACGCGGCATATTTTTATTCGCAAAATGCTGATTGCGAGAGACAAAGTTATTACGAAGTAATGAGAGGGGGAAAAGCGGAAAGAAAGAAAGAAAGAAAGAAAGCAGCAGCGCCACGAGTAAGGAATACAGGTGACGAGGGCGCTGCGAGCATGGGGAGGCTCGCGTAATTCGCCAGCCCCTCTTGTTTCCCTTTCTGTGTCGTAGTCTGTTTCTGGTGTCGGCAATCGATATGCCGGCTACGCGAAGTTCATCCTGCTGCTACCCCCTTTGACGCCGGAGGCCACGCATCCACTATTCACCCTTGAAAACTCAAAGACCAAAGTGCGATGTATACCATCTGCGCCCAAATTCCAAGCCAACTCTTTCTCGCTGCGCTATCCTCTCGAGCATCTTTAACACACTTCCTTTTCGTACCATTACTTCTCTCTCTCCCTCGCTGCCTCTACTAACACATGCAATGTCCCAAGCACAACGTCTTCTTGGAAATGCAAGCTCGTTCGATGGAAATGACGTGTTTCACACCGTCGGATTAATTAAAGTTATTTCGAAGCATTCCATGCTATGAATGACTATATAAGCTGGAGCGTCGTATGCAAATGTGTATTATCTGGCGAGTAATAAATTGCGCGCGGAGGATACCATAAAACTGCGCTCAACTCGCGGACGTAAAAGTAAACACTATGTTTATGTATAACATTGTTAGATGATGTAGCATAGTTTTCGACCCGGTGTATCACCTTAACAAGTGATGTATGCAACTAACAATTATGATTTATGACGAATGGTGGAAAGAAAGGGCAGAGGAGGGAGGAGGGGGGTAGAGGAAATTGAGAATATAATGGTTGCAGTTGAAAGGAAAGCAACGTGGAAATAATGATTTACATTAAACGCGATACTCGCGTTGTGTGCTAGATTGCTGTCGAATGAAAGTTTAACATCGTTAGGTCTAGACGACTTTCATGGGCGTGCAATTACTGGTTCAAATGCGACGCATTAGCGAGATCAAGTGGCGACAAATTTCACCACGTAATTGGAGTATCAAAAACGCACGCTATTCAAATCTATTCACTGCAGATCCCTCACATTCATCCGTACTCTGCTGCTCAGTCTCATAAATGACGTCAAATTTCATTTTCTGTATCAACAGGTCTGCCGACCATTCTGATAGGCTACTTATCGTTCGTACGAGCGATTTCAAAATAACCGGTACTTGCGCGAAATAACAGGAGACAAAGCTTGCAATTGTGGAGAAGGACAAAAAATGGAGTGGCGTGGAAGCAGAAATCATCAGCGGCGCAAAATGAAAGATAAACATAGGCTTGGGCACAGAGGGCGCTCGTAAATCAGTTGGCGTTCAATTTGATTAATTTGGTTGTTCAACGAGATAATGTCACGATGCGCGACGCACAGTTGTTTACGTGCGCCATTCGACCAATTTGGTCCCTTTGCTTTGTTTGCGATTTTTGATGGCGTCATCTCTTCCTCGGCCGAGCAATTACGTCCCCAAACAAAATTCTCAGTTGAATCGAAGCGAGCTTCAGCCGAGTAACACATGCCGCAGGCGTTTTTTGCATCGCTTCTTGCGTCTCCCAGGCAGGTCGTTTCGAAAAGCGAGGCAAACTGCGCGCCACTTTACTCATCATCCTTATCTGCTGCTGCCGCTGCCTACTGCTTTCTTTCCTCTGCGTGCTTTATGTTCATTTTGTTATTTCGCTACCGTCAAATTCTTTAAATAGCACAATCGTGAGGAGAAAAAAGAAATACCGTTTATTAAGCGAACGCCTCTTTGTCATGCAAATCTTTCGAGTTGTTGCTGTAGCTTAATAAATTAACCAAAATAGGAGCATCAATCAATCTTCATTAACACTTTTTAGCGCAATTTAATACGTAGATAAATATTTGGCTTCCTCCAGATCTAAAATAAAACGCCACCTGGTTGGACTTTGAAATTATTCATCGCGAGCTTAAATCTTGGGGCCGAAAAAACGGGGGATTTTAAAATAAAGTTCCAGACGTTCTAGTTTGGATTAGAATATTTGTTTAGATTAAAAAGAGCGCCATCTGAAGGTGTAACAGGCAGTGAAAAGAGTTGAAGTTTGGATGAAGTGAAGGTAAACTGTTTTTTGTGAAGAAACAAAGGTGTGCAATTTGTTGGTGGAGAAATTGCAGACTAATTTTAAGCTTGTATGGAATTAATGAATTATATATAGCATTTTCTGTTATGCAATTTAAGTGGATTAAGAAACACGCGTATCCTGTGTAGATAAGACAATAAAAAACGACGTACCATATTATTTGAAATGCTGTGCTTTCAGAAGCAAAAGTCGAGTAAGGTTGACCAGGTTAATTGCGGGTGTCACACGCGCGCGCTAATTGATCCAATTGTTCACGGCAGCATATCGCCAGAGCAAACAAAGCGAGGCGTTAGGCTCGACTGCCGCGCGACAGGACGACTGACTCGTGCTTTTTCTTAATTAAAAACGACGCTGCTTGGTCGTCAGTTCGCGCGCAAACTCCGCTAAGAATATCTTCAGCGCTCACGTTTTTTCCATGCATGCTGCGATCCTCGATTTTACTCCCAAATCCATTACATCGCTCGACCAAACTTGGCCTTCTTTCTTCCCCCAAACATAAGTCGATTTTCATATCCCTTCGGTTTCGTCTTTATATCCGTTCAATATTACTTCAGCCTGGGCCATTCTTCGATAACTAAATCATCCAGTGCATATTTTATAGAACCTTTTCCAATTTACATAACTGTTTATTTTTGCAAATATTATTTTTTCAAATACTTTTTTCTCAATACAATTTTATCAGTGTAATTTTATCACTGTCATTTGTCCATTTCAATTTAACTGAAGTATTGAAAGTATTTTTTAATTGGCGATTTATTTATTGCAAAAGAGAAATTATTTTGTTTATTTTGATGAAATGATGTGACTCATTTTTAACACAGATGTCGGTAGAAACAAAATCAAGGAAGCGAATCAGTTAGTAGACGATGACTTTTCAGATCAGTCAGTGAGATCGTTGCTGTACAGTTTTATCTGTTATTTTAGTGTTTTGTTTCTGTACAAAACACTGAAGTTTGGAACAATATATTTTCATTAAAGTTTCACTTTGTGTAGTCTGTTAACCTTTTACTTTATTTTTCATTGTCAGAGAGTTTGTTTTAGCGGATTTGAACGAACGTTTGGAAATCCAATGCGAAAACAGGAGTTTGTCGACAGAGCTTATTGATGTCTTTGGTTTATTATTAAATATGAAACACGAGCAATGCTTATTAGCATACTGTTATTGTATTTAAGACAAATATGAAATTTTAAAACTGCATCGTTATTTCTCACACAATTTTATCGCAATCAAATTTTGAATGGAAAAAGAATAGTCAAATCTTTTTCACTAAAGAAACATAAAAACTTAATATTTTCTTATGATCTATCCTTAAGTTCAGTTTTATGAATGAAAATGAACGATAAAATTGATCTTTTAGTAAAACAAACATTTTTGTCGAAAACATTGAACACGTAGAAAAGTAAAGATAACGGTTTCCATACATTCGAATCGAGCACGCCTAAAATCGATCTTTAAGCAATAAGAATATTAAATAGAAAGCAATTCAAACCTTGGATGAAACATTGCCACATAAAAGGAAATGCATGTATTTAATCTTATAGATTGTTCCACAATGGAATTCGAAAGTATAAGCTGCAGTGGAACAAAATTCAATTTTCCTCAGTTCCAAAGACTTCCGTTTCAGTTTGAAATGTGAATGACGTTAAAAAATGTTAATCCGAAATTTCTTCACAACTAACGGTGCCGTTGTAAGTAACAAAAAAGCAGGTGTAACGCAACCGCGTACACAAAAGTAAATAATAAATTGAAATTCGACCAACTTTCTAATTTGATTAATTACTTTCCAAACCGAGACTAACAAACGCAAACGAAAAAGCTATTTACATCGCGTAATTGTCCGAACAGAAAACTTATAAATAATCATATTGTTTTTAACATAAACATCTAACTATCAAATAAATGAAAAACCAGTTTTCCTGCAGAAGACGAAGATAATCCAATTTTGAAAAATAGATTCAAAAGTTTGCAGCGCACCTGAGCCTCTTGATTTCAGTTTGAATTTCGTGAATCGGTTAATGAGCCCGACACGCAAACTCTTTAATGTTTGTATGTTTTGTCTCTGTTTTTCGCTGCTCTCCAGCAGAAAGGAAAGAAAATTCTATAAGCAAATCTGGAATGAAGAAGGCCATTACATTAACAGTAGCAGATGCAAACCTCAATTACCTAGCATCGACGACTTAAAAAATTTCACCTCCCAACTCATTATTTACCCCCTCCCCTGCGCCGGTGTAATAAAACTTTTTCTGCTTGAATATTCTCGGCGAAAAAAGCTCGCTGTAATGCTCGCATGAGTTCCAAACACTGTCTCCTTGTCTAAGTTAAATTGCCCCGACAAAAACATCAGTCATGTTAATTTTTGAATTTCGACTGATTCAATTAAACGCTTCGGTACACGCGATAAACGATTCATTCATTTCTCTCACAATGATTCAGCTTCCACGATTATGATCGTTTCAAACGAAACCAAGAAGTAAGTCATAAGCGAAGTAGATGGCGCTTGTCAAAAAAAGTAATTAACCGACATGGTTTCAACGCCACTTGCAAAGTGTAGTTTTTCTGGACAAGGTAGACGAGCGATGCTTATCTATTCTTTTGATACGCCCAGCCAAACACTCGCGCCTAAGTGATGGATGGCAGCGGTCATTGTGATCTCTCCGGCGAATAAGTTATGGATGGGCACAAGTCCTAAATGGACCATCCAAGTTGCAGCGATTATTTCTGCCTAATCATTTATTTGGAAACACCATTCTCTTGTCGTCGAGGTCATTGTAGAATTTCATTTATTGCCTGTATCAGATACCAAAGGTTCACACACACACACACGTTCTTCCGCTGGAGCGACTAACGTAAACGCGAAATTAAATCAATTTAGTGAAAATAACTGAATTTATTAAATAAATCAATTCGGTTACAAACGTGATTTGGGCGTCGCCGCCACGACTCAGACTCAAAGTCTATGATCGCTTCCAAGACCTCGTCTCTCGAGCATTTTGAAAACTATCTACAAAACCAAAATCAAATCTCGATCCCAAAACACAGGCGCCCCTTGGCAAAACAAATAAACATATTGGACCAATGCAACGATTTGCTAACACCTGTAAGAATAGCTCTGTCTTGCAGAGGAAATGTTTCTTTCTTTGTTCTCGAGTTTTTTGGCTGAAATCAGAAATGTATATAAACATATCAGATAAGAAAAAATAAGACAGAATGTTAATAAGATTTCGGCAGTGACTGACGATAATCAGAACTTATTGATGATAAATATGGGCCGAAGTATCAGAGCCGGTTTAATCTAGATACGAAGAAGCTACAACCTGTGCCACAATTCACACGGAAATGGGGTAACCCAGCAGTGTGAGGGAAAGTCAAGATCATTCCCCATTACGACCAGGCTTGCTTGTTCTACACCACGGCTTTCCAGATAAATCTTGAAATACGCAACGTATTCACCAGCTGTACGTGGTTTCGCTTTTAGAATTAATTATTATTAGCGTCATCTATTATGCGTTGTTTTAATCAGTTGTTAGCATGCTATGCAATTGTACTCCGAGTTACTGCTGTGGTTTCTTTTGCTTTCATTTCATTCAAGTACACAAATCAACAAAAAGACGAGCTCAAATGATGGCCCATTTGCATTAGCTGCAGTCCAAAATTAGATTTGCATAAACTTTTGTTTTATGCATTTGGATCTGTTTACGGCAGAGCAAACTTTTTGCAGCATAATTTCTACTTTCGATTCACGCATTCCAAATGAAAAATCAAGTTCTGGAGCACTACTTATGATCGCAATTTTTGCTCAATAAACTAATCTGGCACGTCGAATAGCTGAACGTACGTTTCATTAAGGAGATATGAAACGGGAAAAGAAGTTTCGCCGCTTGACGCTGATGAAAATGATTTTTTGATCGTTATCAATGTGGAACAAGAAATTCAGTAGTGTGTTAGTCACACAGAATTAGGTGTCTGAGCATCGCCACTTTCTTTCTCATTTTCGCGTCTAATAAAGCAAATTAAGACAATTGTGCAGGAATTAGCTAGGCGCAACGGTATGTAATGTCAATAGACGACGGAGGAAATAAAACGTACTAGAAAATAGGTCGTCTTTTTTTCTCCTTACACTTTACAACAGAATTTCAACCGTTGTAATTATTTATTTAATGTTGAATCAAGTGATAAACTTGGTTTGTCTGGCATTCTTGATAGTTGGAAAATAAAAAATCCTTTTTTCACATATTACATTCATTTTTCTGAAATCTCTTAAGAAACCCATACTTTTTTAACCGTTGGCCATTGAAATTCAAAGCTATTGTGTTTGCTCGGTAAATACCTGAATGGAAGATTTCCCGCGTTCATGGAAATGAAAAAAAAGGGAAAAGGTTGGTTTTAATAAAAACAAGTGTCAAACAAACCTGTCTCTACATCTTAATCATACATACACCTTTTTATATAGCAATAAATCAGTGGAGTGATAAAACCAAAATTACAAAATCAAACTTGAAGATGGCGCGGTAGAGCAGGAAAAATGAGTTCGTTGGAAAAGGTTGCGGAGAAAATGTTGACGATGTTTGAACTTTTCTTTGTTCGTCTCTCTTAGATGTATACCTGCAGTTTGTACAAATTTTTCGGCAAGGGACAAAGGTGATTATAAAAGGTCTCGTGTTTTTTATACGAAACACGATGACGCGGGCGAAATTTGTCAAGGGTGAAAAAGCTCCGTTCGGTGGGAGGGAAAAAAGGGAATTTTTGATGATTTTCTTAATTTAGATTACGTAGAGATGAAAGTACGAAGTTATTAAATCTGAACTTTGGAAATAAAACTAACAAAATATTTTCTCCTCGAGGAAATGGGACGAAGCTCGTTGGAGCTACGACATGAGGCTGTCGGTGACCAACCATGCGTTGAAGTCTAATATTGGCTGAATGCTTGTAGCTACAGATTATGACGATCAATTAAACGAACGGTGATAATACTAATGGTCAACGAGAAGTTTCATGTTCGAAATCAAATCACGCCAATTATCACGATTTCACCGTTGTTTATAGTCTGGGATGCAGGAGAAAGTTGACCTCTGGATCTCCCTACTTTTTTGAAGAATCACTCCATTTTTTAGCTTCGCTTTGAATACGAAATGAATTCAAAAGTAAAAGGCCCGTCAAATTTAGTACGGACTCGTCCTCGTGACTTTGCATACTTTAAAAACAATTCAATTGGTAAGATCATTAAGAAATAATTTCAAACGAATCGCTCGAACGATGAATATTTTCGAGAATAAAAGAGAACGCTGTCGAATCCGTCATTGGCGGAACATTTTTCAACATTCTTTCAAGTCATGAAAATCAGTGAACATTTTCCTGAGTCATCCACTTGTTACATCCAGCCATCTGATCGATGTACCAATTAGGTATAGTCGCTTGGAGGAGACAAAATATAAACACGAAAAACGAGAAATCGATTTATCGAGCCAAAAGAACAATATCGAGTCTTGCGTCCAGTGTTATTATCAGCGACGAAGCAGCGCTATCAGCAGTGGCAAACACACTTGGCCGAAAATAATCCACTACTTCATGTATCAGAGGTCGATGAACTTTTCACGTTAGCAGCTTTCCCCAGCAGTGCTTGTAAGCTCGCATAAAGCAAAGTCGTCAGAAAATGTTTTTCGAGAGACCGAGTAACAGTAGTTTCCCTCATTTTTTCACAGACAAGAGGCGGTTAATTCTAAAAGCAGCAAACATAGTGTACACAATTTGTTTACAATATATAATACGACATTGAATTCCATTTTTAATAAGTGAAGCTCTCTCGGAAGTTGCAATAAGTGAGATTTTATTACATGCCTAACTTCAGTGCGTTATGAGTTACAAATTAATGGTCATTCACAATGGTACATAGGATTGTTTACTGCTTCTATAGTATAAAAACATAACTGCTTTATGTTTTACAATACGATATTTGTTAATTGAATAATAAGTCGGGCCAATCGTTATATATTTTGTCAATTTTCAGTATAGCAAAATTGAAATCATACAGTAAAATGGAGATTGTTGTTAGTTACGGAAATCGAGACTTGCACGAAATGCGCGTAACTGATTGGTTAGTGCGGTAGTGCGAGGGGTTTTAGAACCCCCGTAACAGGATGCCTGTGTTGGTGTGCGATCGTTTGGCGTTAACCCCATGATGACGTCAGCCAGCAGCAGTACACCTGGCATCGATCGGCCAGACTGGCTCGGCCGTCGGCTTGCCGAAGCGTACAAACGACGAAGCAAAAAAGGAAAGAAGAGAAACGTTCGCGTGTACGCGAGCAGCCCTCTTTCTCTTGCGCGCTCTTTCACTCTTCTCTTATTTTCGTTTGCGCGGATAAAACGCGAACTTGGCCTTGGAACGATCGTGCGCTAGGTGACGTGAGTCGCGATTTGCATATCGCGATCAGTCCCAAAGGATATCCTCCGTTGATCTACCGAGCAAAGGGATTTCAACCACGTGGGATCCTTCCAACGAATAGTACATAGTTCGCTCGGAGATCTTTTCTTAATCTCACGTGCACACTAGAAACACGATTTTTTATAAAACTGCAATAACAAACGTAACACAAAAATAGAATAAAAGAGATAAGATATAGAATTGTTTGTGGCTACTTTATGACGGAGAAAATGAAAAAGAAAAAGCCTTGAACGGTTGAATGAGGGGAAAACAGTGGGATGGAATAATAAAAATATATTCCAGGAGAAAGGCAGTTTACCAAATGAAACATTTTCCTCGCCTCCTCCGTATCAAGGTTTTTTCATTTTCCAAGTGTCGGGTAAATATTGTCTATGATATTTGCATAAGATCCAGAGCATCGATTTGCTCGGCGATGAGAGAACGAGATTGGATCTGAATAATTGAGAAAGTCATGTTCGTTGTTATCAGTGGTATAAAGTGGAATTGTGGATCACGATTTTGCGCGCGCGCGAGCGAGTTAGATTTATGACAAACTTGTGGCTGGACATTGACAAAGTGTCCGGCATGTTGGTTGGCGGGTAAGAAGTGTCCTTACCTTGCAGGGTTCTTTGCTCTTGGTGCGGCAGAAACCAGGCATCTTGATACCGCCGATGGGAATTTTCTTTTTTGGCTTCGCCTCCTCGGCCTCGTGAACAGTCGCTGCGCTCGCGTGCTTCGTATTTTCAGCGTTCAGCATTTTCTCTCGCTCCTCCTCCGCTATCTCCTTTTTGTCCATATTTTTTGCGTCTTCATTTGCCTGACTCATTATTTATGATCTGCAAAAGTAAGCAACAATCAATTAATCTGGGAGGCTCGTTTGAGAAAATACAACCGTTAGAAAAAAGTCGGACGCGTCGGAGCGGGCGTGAATCACATTTGGCGAGTAAAATCAGTTGGACGCGTCGAGCACAAAGCAGGCATTATTTGATATGTGTATATAAAGCAGAGTTATTGCATTAGATTCATTCAACATCTAATTAAGTCAAGTGATGATATGTATTAAGCGCAATTTGGAGCACATGTTTCATAATGGCGTTAGGTGTGAGATTCCTGACTGCCCAATTGGCTCCTTTTTTGCCGGCTCATTAATCATATTCGCTTTAACGCTACGAATCATTTGATTCGTCTGAACCGTCACTCGGGCTACGTGCTGCTCTATAAAACCTCGTTCTCCTCCGGTTTAATAGCTCTAAGACAATGCTTAGAATAAATCCCTCCGATTCAAAGCTCGTTCTAAACGTGTGACAGATGCTTTGCTGCTTTTCTCTGCCCGTTTTGTCTCGCTCGCAGACCAGCTTTACACCACAGTCCCGTGAATAAATTATCTTTTCATTTCTTCCGGTGGCATTCCATTATTTCCACGCAACCATTCGACCAGTGACATTGCGCTCAATAATCAAATTCTATTCGCACCCGGAAATAGATTTTCCACGCCCCGCAGCTGATACTCAATACAAACGCTCCGCTAAATGGTTTCGACTTTTCGTTCATGCACTTTTCAATATCGATTATTTGCCCTCGATATTATTCAAACGTGTCCTCCATTGCGAGCAAACTTTCCTTAATTTATCATTTACTCATAATTTTGTACAAATTCAAACATAACAATTATTTCTTTTTTTCTGCCTAGGAAGCTAGAAACATTTTTTTCCCCAGACAGCATTATTGAACAAGAATATCAAGCATTGCATTTTAAACAGAATCACCCGATAAGTGTGAAACAGACTAATACATGGGAATAAATAAGCTGGCGCTGTATGCAGACATGAAACGAGAATCCATACATGGTTCTATTCAAAGGAGAGTATGAAACGTCGAAGAGTTGCGTGGGAACAATACTAGCTTGGACGGAAAGAGTGGAAAATGTAGTAAAGCTTAGATTATACTGCATAGGGTGCAGCATTGTTGTCACGATGCTTATCGACCCACACGTGGCAAATATTTTGCGCTTGATTGTGATTCGGTTGACACGCTGGATTCAGCTAAGCCTCACGATCCGCGAACAAAAGAGCAGCAGTTGGACCATGCGACAATCTTTTACATCGACTCCAGCTTGCAAATCTGTATCACGTAAAATCATATTTCTCCAATCAATTGACAAGAGATTATAATCGAATTACATTTGCCAAGTATTAGTCATGTTGTACACATGTTTCCTATTATGAGCGTCAAATTAAAAGATCATCATTTTGCTCGTCTCAAAAAAAAACAGCTTCTCAATGCCAAATTTGATTTATTATTATTATTATTGTTATTATTCTTGTTGTTGTTGTTGTTATTTGATTGTTTGTTTATTTTAAATTTGATTATAAGTATTTGAAAATATTGTTTGAACTTTTTTAGTTTTGAAGATTTTTGTTTTTTAATAATTTGAAGTAAATAATATGATAAATTAATTATAAGTAGTTTGCTAACTTAGAGATCTTTTCGTTCAAATATGATCACTATATATTATGTCTAAACTGTTTCCTGAGAACAATAAAATAGATATAGAGAAAAACAATAATCCTATTGTAAGTATTCTGAAAGATCTATAAAATAACCCGATAAATCGGCTTAATTCTGACTCTATAGGAGACAGCACTTGAGAGGAACTAGTTCTTTGAATTTTCAACAGAAAATCTGGTCCAATGCATTTCTTTGAACTTCGAGTTATGACTGTATTATTGTGCACGTAGGATATTTATTTGTGACAATTTCGATGTGATGATAATATATAGCTGAATTTCTTACAAATTGAAAGTTTCGGGTAAAAAATGATGATTTGTTTCAATAATTGACAGTTCTTTTTTCCGAGAATCACAGCAATAGAGATATTAATAAAATGATTTGTTTTACATTTGTGTTTATTTGTATGTTTTATAACGTTATTTTACTGAGGCAAACTTTTAAAAATAGTTTGTTCAAGATAGTAAACCCGTTGCAGTGCAGAAACGTACAATCGATCCGTTTATGTCTGGGCGTCTCGACGCCAAGCGTCGGTTCTACTGATGCAATTAAGTAAGAAAAATAATAGGAATAACGAGCGTTTTATTCCAAAAGCTTAAGCTCGTTCGAACAATTGCAGGTTTGAAAATGTTTATTAGTATTTGAAACTAAAATAGAGGTGTGAATAAAGCAATTCTCGAGTATCCAAAATATGAAATATTGAAGTTAATATGAATAAGTGAACAAAGAATATAAAACATATTTTACGTGCATATTTTGTATTGTTGGAAATATTGTGTGAACGCATAGTGCATTGTGCAGGTTAAAGAAGAATATTCCCGCCATCTGCGATAGCCAAAAATTGTTCGAGCAAAAAGGTTTTGAAGGCATAAGTGACTATTCAGATGCGGAGGTAAGAACGGTCGTCAATCCTGGGATTCGAGACGGACAAAGCCAATGAAGGTCACAGCCTCACGAAACGCTGTGTCTAATAGCTTGTCTTTTTCAAAGCATTTTCCAAGTATTTGTAGATAATTTGTCTCGAATGTTATTCATCTCTTCAGATAACAACTTTTTGTCTTCCAAACAAACCAACGAGAAGAATCAAAAGTTGTTGAATCATTTTGAAATCAGTCGGAAGCTTGACTAAGGTAGATTTGATTGTTGCAATTCTTTTACAGTGATTTCCCGCGCAGATATACCAAAAATCGTTTATCCTGCGCTAAAGTCATGTAAATAAAAAGGTGAAAAGTAACTTACGTTTTTGAACAAACGTCGTGAAGTTTGATTGTTTGTCCGTTATGCACTTACACAAACACTGCACCGGTAGCGACACTTCGACGAATAAATCGGTTAAAGCGTTTTTGGATATTTTCAAATTTAGAATCAAACGAAGATGAAAAGAAAAGCAACGCGCGATGCGCGCGGGATGCCGGCCGGCGTTGAAAGAGTCCTTTGAGCTGATGCTGAACTACTCCGCAGGATAGTTCGTACTCAACTGCATCGGCTTTTTCGAAATGAAAGGCCAGCAGACGTTATGGACAGAATCTCCCGCCGGCGTTCAAAATGAAGGGTGCTTGAGAACACACTACTGACATCTCACTGCCACTTCATAACTATCAAACTTCGAACCTTCTGCTCTAAAAACGCTTAGAGCAGACTTCTCAATTTCGTTATAATTAAATTAACGGTTAAACACACTTTTACGTATTATTATGTGCAACTGGAAATTGTTGTTTGTGTTTTTTTCCGTACTAACGAATGAATGTATGAAATTCTTTACGAATAACAAACGCAATATTTCGATGAATATTCATTCATTTTATAATCATTTTGATAAACTTGCATTTTTTGTCAAAATGGTAGAATTAATTATTAATAAAGTCATTTTTCAAGGTCACAATTATTATACATTGTATAAACATTTAAATATAAGTAAACGAAATGTAAGATTTTTGTCAGACTAATAAAACTTTCATTCTGAAATGAGCACAGCTTGTTTAACGCGTAATCATTTTATTTCGATGTTTTGAGGTGTACGATCGTAAGTTTTATGGAATTATTTGAAATTATATTTCACGTAGAAGTAAATATTTCAAAACTTTGTTTCATTGTTGTCATACATTGTATACTTTGGACAAATAATTAGATTTTGATTATTCAATATCGATGAATATCGTGGAAAATCAAATTGTCTGAAAATTGCCAAAGTTTGCAATGTACTTGTATGTAATTTGTAATATTAAACTCAAATAAACATTTTTAATCCAAGAGATTAGACCCAAAAGTTCTTTAATCAGATGGAATCAGATATGTGTATTCAAATATTTATTACGTTATTTTAGAATATCAAAGGTTCAAAAAGGAATGTATAACTGTAAACGAAGATGTGCAAACTAATATTTGTCAACTTTGCCGCCATATTAATGATTAACTTTTTTTTAGAATTAATATTTATGGATGATGAAAATTACAAACAATTTTATATTGCAATTAAGTAATTTAACTTTTTAAAATAAAATCCATTTTGAGAGAAATACAAAATTTAAAAAGTTCGTTTTTCTGTTTTAAGAAAGTTAACAAAAACTTTTGTAAAAGTAAATATTTTTTTC
>JABFQD010002403.1:0-15311 GCA_022817045.1 Psix sp. ZL-2020
ATTTTCTAATCAATAATGATTAGTTTAATCGAATTAAAAACATGATAAAGCTTATATGGGCACCATAACTATAAATTTTGCTAAAACAAGCAAATCAAATATAATTTTTACTTATCAAAATCGAATTATTTTCAAAATATACAATATTTTAAAATTTATTACTTGGTTAATAACTATTATTACAATTTTTTTTATCTATCTTTTCTAAAAAATGAAAAAAAAACTTTTTTTGAGCGTTGTCATTTTTAGTTATAACGTTTGATTGAATTAACTAGCGTCGCCTATTACCTTAAAAATAATCTAAATCCGTTATTCGTAAAAAAAATTCTTTTATGATTGACATTTTTTGTTGATATTTTTTGTTTCAGACATTTTTTTTAAATTTTAAACGTAAGTTTCACTCGCAGTTTTAATTCAGTTGCACTAAAAATGTAACTTTAGCATAACATAAATGAAAAAATGTGACAGTATTAGTTATAAATATTTATAAGTAATATTTATTTAATATGAGATAACAACGCCCAATAAATCACTTTAGCAATTCTAACATATTAAGTGAATAAACTTTAATGGGATAAATAGGTATCAGCAACTGATATTCATTTATCTGTTATAAAAACACTCAATAACATATTAGCATTGCTGAGGTGGTTACATTGTTGCCTGTCTGAACGGTTTTACATCTTCCATCTATACAAAATTGCCGTCTCAGTCGACGTATGAATATTTATCATTCTTTAACTGCAAACTTTATGAGATTATATTTAAATGGCAATAATTACAATTTGTATTTTATATGGTTTAGTGATCTTGATAAATAAAAAATATAATATTTTAAAACTTGTCTAAATTTTCTCTATGCGCCATGATAAAGTTACTTCTATAATATTACGCTTATCGAAGAAGTTCATTAGTGTACCAATTTTATTTATTTATCTTTGAAGAAATTGTAAATATTGGACTTACATTACAATTTAGTATGAAGCCATATATAAAATATTATCTTCAAACTTTTCAAAACAGCAACTGTAAAGTTTTAAAGTTATCAATAAATACGTATGTACGTACAAGTATATACATAAGCAATGCAATTTCAATATGATGTAAAGCTCTTGAGAAGAACAATGTATAGATGTTCTAATATTATCAATATCCAATATACAGTTGTCGACAGTTGAAATATGAAAAACTGAAGTACCTAATGTTAATAACAAACTTCTTAACTAGTAAAAAACTTGTTTTATTACCACATATTATTATTTCCAAAATCAATAATCCTACAATATCAAATGAATTTTTATAATCAAGCCAGAGGAAACTGCAACTCATTTATTAACCTAGAAATGTTTTGGGTTAAAGAAAAAGTGTCTCTAAAATTTAGACATGAATGCATCTAAAAACGTTATCCGTTCAAGTTTCCCGTCTTTATATATCCGAGCTATTTGAGGTAAACTAAAACTTCTTGCAAAGCCGCATCTAAATCCTTCAGTCAATCATGTCTACGAAGCTGTATAGAATTTCTCCGTAGCAACGGTGTTGTTCGGCAATAAACACGAAGCTAGGATCTCGCGGCCAAGCCCGCTATTACGTAATAATTTGTGTGATCTGAACTTGAAACAACGACCATCCGTGAATTGAATTTGTCGCGCCCGCGATAACGGTGATAGCCGCGTCTGACGACGTGCATCATTTCATTTCTAATAACGACTCTCGGCCTTAAATATAGGTATATCAAGCTGCAAACGTATACTGGAACTTTGCGTGGCTGAGAGTCTGCAGCATGCTTCGAGCAGGCATGAGCCTCGAGCGAGCGGTAAACGGCAAATGTCGAGATCATAAGTCTGCTCAAGTTCAATGCGCCCGGTGACGCGCCCAAGAACGAGACTCCCGGCTTGGCTCGCTTCGTCCCTGTCGCTCCAGCGCGCCGCGTACGTCTGTCTTTCTCCTCTTCTACCGGTCTTCTTTCGCTTTCTTCTTTCTATCCGCGCTGCAGTGGTCAATCCTACTGGGAAATACGGACCGGTCGTAAACTCGCGCGCGCATGTAGAGATGACTATTCCAAGAAAGCAACCGTGCTTCTTAACTCCGCGCGAGAGAGATGGAAGATACCAAGTCCAGTGGCGAAAGAAGGATGTACTGATAGAGATCCATCGCGGTTTTGCAGAGGCAACCACTGACGCTGCTTTTGTATGTGGCTATCAGGAGCTACCAATACCAACTCGACGCAGCCATTTTGTTACGGATTGCGTGTTTGTGGACATCGCTGGTGATGGTTTAGAAAAATACGAGTAAAAAAGATAAGAGGAGTGTTCGGGCCAGGGAAAATACGTTTGGAGGAAAAGGGTGATTCGGTTGGACCGGGTGCTGGATGATTAACGAGCTTAACATTTCAAGGTCAAGATAGCGGCTATCATTTTGATAATTGTATTTCGAGACGCTGTACCGAGAGGGTCTCGATGCTCGGGGATTTGAAATGGAGCCGCGCTTGACCTTGGGGCTTGTTCTTACGTCAGGGAAGTTTAGTTTTGTATCCCTTTTTGCTTTGACGCCGAGTCACACTGGCTGCAAAGTTTGCCGATTAATAGCAAATGGGGTTTCGAGCACGACGGATCGAAAGTACACGCTATTGCGGAAAAGAGGGTGCTTTTAATTTTGATAATTGAACCTTCGGGGGACTTTTTATGGACTTCCCCAGCTTGTTCTTGTCTGGAATAATGTTTAAGAAGAAACAAATTCTTTGTTCAACAGGATCTGCCTTTGATGTTACTTGTTGTATGAAAACTAGCGCTGCTTCCATTTAACGAAATTTCCAATCAGAAAGAACGAATTCCAGTGCGTCTTTTATTATGTTTTCATCAGAATAAATACAACCCGTGATGCAGTATTGGGTCTTTTTAATATCCGAGGAATTATCATTCCGGATCGTCGACGTAATGGTAGCAAAATATTTGTGTTTCATTTGCTCAACAAGATTGTTAAAATTTACACGAGCTTTGCCATAAATATAGAATGTCTTTGTATGTCTGTATTGCTGCCGATTATAAACACCGCTTGTTTTCGTGTCATCGAATATATATAACGTGAATGTCAAAGGGGCAATTATAGCCACGTTATTTGTAAGTATTTTAATTGCAAATTTAATTGTATGTATATTTTAGTGGTCTTGCTGGTTATAGTTGAAGAAAGAGATAAGCCAGTTTTAACTCGGATGATCTTGAAATGTTACACATCCGATTTCCAGACAAAAGATCGCCTGGCGATTCGCGCAAACTGAGTGCCAAGGTTGGATTGTCGTTTTTCTTTGCTAACGACAGAAACAGTAATTGTATAAGAGCCGCTTCAACGATCGTTCTATCGTTATACCCGCGTTATTGACTGACACGCCATCGGCTAACGATGCACAAGGGATTCTTTACTTTTATGGGGTAAAAATGAACAAAAAATGGCCTCGCAAGGACTGTCGGTTGCAAACACGTACCTTTGTGCCACTTTTTGCCATTCCATTTTTTCACCACCCCCTTTTTTGTTTATCAGTCCCGCTTTTCTTCCGAGGAATCAAAATCACTGAAAAGTCATTAATTGCGCTTTATAGACCGCACAGGCATATTTATATATGGTCATCTTCAGTCTTGCAACAACCCACTGAAGGCAACCTGATCGCAATCAATTTACGTCGCTGAAATTTATGTGCCTTTAAAAATGCCCTCTTCTCATGGCTCATCGATGTGTTTAATGACCGTTTTTCTACACGCGGTGACAAATTATTCGATAAACTCAATTTTAAAATCAGTCATTATTATTGAAAACATTGGAGTGTTTATAAAGTTAAGAAACTCATCTTTTTGTAATCCTTTTTTATTTTGGTTATCTTCATTTCTCTGTGAATTAATGCTCATCACTGGTTTATTTTCACCCAAATAACACAAATCGAATATATATATATATAACTTCCAGTTTCATATTCCGAAATTTTTAACAATTAAAATCAGTGATATTAACGCCACTTTCATGTACAGATCTTGTAAATACTCATCGCATTTTATCCCTGTAATTTGTAATTATTTTGTTCCTCTTAAACTGAATATCACCTTTAAAATTACATTGTTGTGCAATTCAATTTAGATTCACTTTTGATTCATTGGGTATAAAAAAATTTCTTGTAATGAAAAAATGGAGTTTCTGATTTCTGCACAGATTGGAAAAATGTATTGATTAATTCGTATGGCTTTTAGTATGGCTTTCAATATGACAAAAGTAGAATCAACCATAACGTCGAGTCAAGGTTCAGAATTCGATGGGTTTTGCTGCTGGGCCGATGCCAGTCGATCGCCCGCGCCAAGCGAAACAACAAGCTTTCACAAATATCGAATTTATTGTAATCACTCGTGAGCATCCTGTTCTGTGGCCGTCCGCCTCGCAACCGCACGTACTCGCATGTGTAATCACTTATATAATACATTAAACATTCAAATTCAATTGTCTGACAACCCTTTGGCACGTTGCTTGATGTGAAATATAGTTTCGACTTCGGACTCGGAAAAAAAAAAGATAAAATGGTGAAAAATAGAAGAATGTTGGTAAAACAATCATAAAATATGTACAGTTTGCTGAGATTTCAAATAATAATTTTTATCATGTATAACTTAGATAGAAAAAGTTTTACAGAAAATGAGTTTGTCTAACAAAATTTAGGTTACTGAATAATGATCTAATTTTGAGTATATTTAAATTTTTAATTAATTAAAAAGGAACCGTTTTGAGTGTGATAAATACTGATCAGTTTTCACCCATGCGAAAAAACATTTGGAATCCATTTATTTGTCTACTTTCGGTTATTATTGAATACGTTTTTACGCCGTTTGAAATTTGCATTCTTCTGACAAAAATACAACCACTGCAAGTATTTTAGTGACTATAGTTCATAAATAAATACGTCAGTTTTTTAGTAACTATCGAAACTAGAATTATCAGCCAAATAAAGACATTTATCACTAGAAAGTTATAAATCTTTTAAAGCAAAAGATTAATTTTGCAGAAAATTGAAGGTTAATATAATAATTTTGAAATACACATAATATTTCAATATCAATATATTTATTGCCAAATGAAAAATTATTGTAATTTTAAATTTCTAAAATTTTTCGTCGTTTTAAGAAAAATTGATTAACACGCTGATCAAATTAAGCGGGTTTTGCAGCATATCTCATATTATTATATAGTACGAAAATAAGCACGCGTCATATCACAAAAGCTATAGAATTTGAACGAAAGTTTGCATGTCAATGAGATTATTAACGTCGAATGTAATCATTCAACGATAATAATAAGTGAATTACTTTACTTTAGTATGTTATCATTATAATCGAATAGAAAATCCGTCAAATTAATCCTGATGACTATTTTAGATGCAACGTTGCGCAAACATGCGAACGAAGGGAATCTGCTAGGACTGAGAAAATGCGAGTCTAGAATCCCGTAGGTGAACGTGTAACAATCAGTTGATTATTTACGTAACATTATTATCGAAGAATGTGACTTTTTGTTCGATCTTGCGTTGCCTGTGGTGCGATTTTGCTAAGCGCGATTGCAAAACATCCGGTGCACGTCGATCCAATTATTTATATTGAAAACGCGTTGCAGTACGTTATAAATAAAGTTATGATTTGAATAAAAATTTGACGCAAAAAATAATGAGAAGCGTTATAAATTCGGAATGCTACATTTATGAATATATTCATTCATAATTTTGATTAACTTAACATTTTGATTCGCTGAAATATAGCGAGGCTCACCTAGTTGTCACACCATAAATATTTATGTAATAACGAAATTACATTACTTTATTTATAGCGTGATATGGCAGTTTGAGAAATAATTAAGTAATCTAAAAGTTTGAACATAAACTTAAAGTTGATATATAAATTAAGAATACAGAATCAAATCAGTTAAAATGTATTTTACAAGAAATATACTACTGTAAATTTCATTTCATTAAAAATAAATTTCCTTATCGTAACTGGATCTACGAGAAAGTATGAAAGCATTCACATACATCTGAAAAAATATAAGCACGTGTATTTTTGCATAATGTTTTTCTTCATGATATACTAATATCATATCACACATCACGAGACAAACATTATCCAATAAATTTGGTGAGGTTGGAAAAAAAGTTTTCTAACGACGTCCATACCTTCATTTAAGGTCATTAAACTTGAGCAGATTCTAGTCGTTTTCACATGGTTGACGTCTTAATCGGCCATTATCTCCACTTATTGTACTTATTAAAGCTTACGTCTGGAGTGCAAACATAACGCTTGAGTTGTGTAACGCAATATTTGCCCGTTTCTTAGAAGTCGTAGAATAATGCTTATCTCGTAGTAATAATTGCGGAAAAAAGCGCCGCACTGGCAGGCGTAATTGCCGCGGACTTAAGAGATACATTCCACGTAGCCGAGTTTGTCCGTCACTCGGATGAATTTAATTAAACGCGCGTTACAACTCGCTTTTCTTGAGCTTTGACAAAAAGTGCGCAACAGACTCCTGCGCCGACTTGTCCATCGTCACTCGCGATCGGCTCTCACTGTTGCTTGCGGGTGCATCATCGACATGCTCGAGCCTTGCGCGCGATGAATTCAAAACACAGACGGTGGCGCGTTTATAATGTATTCCGTGTGAAGAGGAAAGTCATCAAAAACTTCCGGGCTCGCTTAATTCGCGATAGATTATTCATATACGTAATAACGTCGTTGGTAACACTCTTAAACTTGATATGTAAAGTGATACACGCGTGTATTCCTCCACGGCACTTGCGCGCCACCTATAAATTATTCATACGCGCAGGGACAATCTTTCGAATCAACAGTACGTGTCCTGGCAATTGGGCCGTGCTTTTTTCGCCGTTTCGCAGCCGAAACTACGTTTACCGTTTATTCACAAGCTTAATTACTTGTTGGGATCGCAGCGAACGATTGTAAGGATTTAATCAACAGGTACGCAAATTTATGGACGCACAGAGTAATGTGTTCATTATACGGCGCGTCGAATGGAAATTGAATTTATTGTAAATTGTGCTCCTTTCTTTCCGGCCGTTTCCTTATACATATAATTGTTATTCAGCGAATAACTTGAACAATAACAGAATCGCCTTGATTGGACCAGTCGATTCGACCGAACCTTGCCTCCTTCGTAGATATTAATACAGCTCCATCGCAATGTTATTATATCGCTCAAAGAGCTCCAAATTAGCCAAGACAATACGCGTTCAATTAGTGTCTAGAGTTTGTCGTTGAATAGAATTTGCAAACTGCGAAAGCTTCTAGCAAAAACAATGTTGTCTTGGATCCGCAAAATTCCCGACAATCATTCCAAGCTGAATTTCGATAGAATACTATAACGTTTTTAGACCAACAATGATCGCGCTCGTTCATTAGCACAAGTGCTTATCTTGTTTACTTCCGATGCGCTCTGTCATTGTTTGTTTGCCGCTGAAAGAAAGCCTAAAGAGACGACGACTAAGAAACAATGATGCAAACGAGCGCACCCCCATTCACTGCCGAGCGTACGTCGCTGTGACGCGTGCACCCATAGAAAGTCGCTCCGGTGGACGCGCAAATGGAATTTATGCCCGAGGTTTATTTTATTTCTGGAAGGAAAGGTCGAGGTCGTATATTCCCGGCTGCTGAACGAGGTTGCCCGAGAGTCATGTCGTGTCGCCTCACTTCCATTAAAACACAGATACACGCGCACATAAATATACGTGTTGCAGTTCGTGTCAATCCCAGCTGGCCATTCGCTAAAAATTCCCCTACATATATTCAGTTGCATTTTACATGCACACGAATCTACTTCCAATACCCCGAACACCACAGCCTCCATTTTTACCTGCAAATTGATTTATCAGGATAACTCCAGACTTGACACTGCTTACTTTCCCCTTCCTGACTTTCGTTTTTTCCATTTCTTATTCAACGTTTCTTTTCAAACTCTAATCACTGACGTCAAAATTCATTTATAACATAATATCGATGGTTCTACGAATAAAATCTAACATTCAAACTTTAAAATATTTTGAATTTCATTATTTTAAATTAGTGAATTGGAATTCATATTTTTTCTCGTAAAGACCATATATAAATTATATAGATTATATAAATTTAGGTTAATATGTGAAGCATAATTACGCCATTTCTTTATGGTCTACACAATTCATAGAAATTAAGTAATGTCGGTTGAACAAATGTTTGATTATAAATGTAAAAATTCATACATGTATATTTGTATATATGACGTCTTATATGAACTATAAATAGATATATGTAACAAAAACGAAATATATGGAAGAAAATATCTATGATATATTTGAGATATGAATGACTGCGTCGTTTATGTCTCATATATGTTCCATATACGTACTGCCATTTGTGCTCCATAAACTGCATATATTTGCATAGATGAATATGGCATTAAAATAGACGACTTTAGAAATAAAATATAATAGTATTAAACAAATATAATTTTTCACGTTGAAATTATTCCCCAATATATGGACTATGTAATTTTATATTTAAAGAGGCAATGCATTACACATTTGCAAAATACAATAAATAGTTATATTTATTTTAGTTCCTGTTTGAACGTTCGTATGTTTGTTTGTGTGCACATGTCGTAATGCAAAATTGAGATCTCGCGTTTCTTGTACTTAATGAACCAGAAATTCGCAGTGTATTTGACCATTGCGTATATTATAGATAAATGGACGTCACTAGGTTTACTCTACTTCATACTGTCATTCATGTCGGAATCTACAGACGTTACTTGATGGCTAAGGACTCGCCATCGATTGCAATACGATATATATAGACTACGATTATTTGCGTCTTGATGATGATTGATACAATAAATATGCAAATGGTTGTTCAACCCGACTAACATTTGTTCGCTCGTTAGCAAACACAATAATGAAAACTGGTAAGATGATACAATATTATTGTTATCTTGCGATTGTTTATTCTCTTGGCAATCGTTTTACAAATAATAAATAACTACTTATTAGAGTGGTTTGAATTTCGAATCGTGTTGATCGTCGTTATTTATTCTGATAATAAATTTGATTTTACTATTCAGCAGCAATACCGATTCGATATAGAATACCAGATTTAGAATATTCACAAATATTTCAAATGAAACTCGCAATTTATGTATATTGCACACATTTTAATATACAAAGCTAGAATGAATTATAGAACGTTCCTTTTCTTGTTCACTCATGTTTATCATTTGCGGAAATGAAAAAGCGTAAGGTTAACTATTCAGAATTGGTTATCTCATTAGTTATGTTTGCAGTTCGAATCTACGACACCTAATAATCAAATCGAGCATACTTGGAGCTTCAGGCGATAATACCCGATCACAAAATCACAGTATATAGGCTAAGCATGGCACCGCAGTGCAATGAATAAACCAACGATTAGTAATCAAGCAGCATTGGCGATATAGCTGATAATGTTACATATATAGGTAAAGACTCCGTTTGCGCTAATCCCTTCGCAATACTGGATCGCCTAATACACTCAACTCCGGAGCCAGGTGGAAGCTATAACTATGTCAATGATTGAATCGATGAGGGACTTGCAGCCAGTCGATACGCGCCAGTTGAACACAACTAAGAAATTGGTTGCTAATCTTTATGGCCACCTTTATCCCAACAGATACACGCGTTCGGTTTAAACTAACAATAATTTAATATTACCTCGGCTGATCTAATATTACTAATCTAGTACTTAGCTTACACGTAAAAATATTAATGTAATCAATTCGTTAAACTCGCTATCGGATTTTACTATCTTCCAATCAGCTTTGTTCATATCAGCGCTACAAATGACCATATTGTTTTGCGTTTTCTTCAATTTATTATCTTCATTTTATCTTTGCGTAAATGCTCATATTTTTCAGCATTGCCAACTCATTTTTTGCCTCGCTGTTTTATGCGTTTCGCATAATAACTCTTGCGCAGAGTTGGCAGCATGAAACATTCCCGTAGATCTAAACTGAACAGCGCGTCGGAACTATTGCAGATAGCGTGGTTTTTGCGGCGGATGCTGGTACCCTTCTTGGGTGCGCAAACCTTCTTGCAATTAGTAGCGAAACTGAACGCACGCGTAAGAAAAGAAACCGCCGATCATTCCAGCTCACCTGGGACTGTAATTTGCCGCACAGTCGGTTCATATATTTATATATAATTTGTTCATGATATAGTCGTGAGAAGTGTTTTTAATGATAAGCTAACGATCAAGAGAAAAGAAGAGAATGTATGATAAAAATTGTAATTGTGATAATGAATACGGTCGAATTACGACAGAGTGCATCGTCAAGTGCGCTTCTCGACGAACGCGCAATTTATTTGAATGCCGCGCTTTGTAGAGCGTAATTTCAAAATTAATGATGAGTTTTACAGACCAAGAATATTTGATTTTTTGTCAGATACTTTGATTCATCTGACAATCTCGAGTTGATATATTTATAGTTCATATTACCGCGTTTTTGCAGAGGATCAAAAAAGATGAAACTTAAATGAACTAAAAGATGTGACTTTTTTTCATTAAACGAGATTACGGTTTTGAACTTGAATGAAATGTATGGTGCGAAAGTTGAGATTATTATTTCGTACCTGTATCATAACATATGGTCGCATCGAAGAAGCGTAGATGTAACGCAGATGATATAATGTGTGGTTTAAAATATTATTCTAACTCACACAGCTATATTAAATATTGCTAGTTTAATAGATGCGGGTTTATCCAGTCAGTAAATGCATTAACAAATTGAAACATGACAGCAGAGATTGTTTAGACAAGACATGATAAATTACGGATCGCACAATACACGATGCGGATTCTAATCTCTAATCTAATAAACTGTAATCAATCTGAAAAAGTCGTTGGATAACCTATTCGACTGTAAATTACTTCAATTAGAAATATAATTTAAACTAATATGTATTACAAAACATGATATATCACGAAACCATGAAAAATGATGTTTAAGTTTTGTTTGTTATATAAATACAATAACAATATCAGAGAAAAATTAGTGTAATTATAAAGAATATGAGAAAAAACATCTACTAGTCGAGTCAGCGTCGCAGGAAGAAGCTCATATTTCATAAAAATATGTCAAATTGTATGAATTAACCTTATATTCTGATTTCGGACGTCACTTCTTATACTACCATGATTTGAAATTTTACGTATAAAACCACAAAAAAGCGAAAGTTCCTTGCGTGAAGAATCCAGGATACAGAAAAAAATTTACAGTCATCACGTTTCGTGATTTTGTATTGTGTATTAAACGAGAAACCCTCTAATTTTAACGTGTCAGATATGTAGTGTGAGTAATTGAAGAATCATTCTTCCTCCTGCTTTTTCATACGATATACATAAAACCACAACCGTAAAGTGGTGACTTTCAGAAGTACATTCATTTGTATGAACACAATGAGAATATAATAGATGACACGATGGAACATAAGTGATATTCGATGAAAAAACATCTGAATGAAAATACCCTCTTGATTTGAAGTGCTAAACCATTTTTCGTTTGAATCCGTATAGTTTGCTCTGGCTGCGATGTAAATACTCCAGACAATTCTTAAACTTGACCTTCGATTATATCGAACATTACCGCCCGAGTGTTTTAAGCTGAAATGAGAGCAAAATGAAAAACGTGTACAATTTTAGCGAAGTGGGACACGTGCTAATTTTGTCCCATAATGTGAACAAATTTGTACTCGTTCCACTCGAGTGATTTGGTGAAACGAACTCAGCATGAAAACATCAACAATCTTCTCGAAAGTAATGGGAAGATATGTTTACCTAAATCACGTAAATGACGTTCAGATTACATAAAGTAAACTTGACCGCGGTGCACCTTTCACGAGTTTTCACGTAATTCGACACAGTCCCACAGGCTGCGCCCTACAAGGCCTTGATTCGACGTACCGTGAGCACCAAAAGTAGCTTGCTTATGGTGAACATGTGAACAGCATATCAAGGTTAAAGAGCAACAATATTCTCTATTAAGATACATGGAGCAAGTTCGGGCTATTCCGAGATGATTTGATATGACGATGCGATGCACCGTGAGCTGCGATAATTCATCCGGCAACGACTTCCCACAGACATTTATCTTCGGAGGGATAAATGATCTCACTTTTTTGACTCGACTTCTATTTGCCGGATATTATTTCTTATTAACGAAAACCATTCCATTCGATTATTCCACCGATTAAGTACGTTCTAATCAAGTTATCGTTGAAGAATGTTTTTTTTTTTTTTTTTGATTACTTTTTATCTAACTTTTTTCACTTAATAATCGCTAACATATTTCAAATTAATGAGCATCAATGCCGGATAAAAAGGTTGGAATAGTGCCAAACACCTGAAATTAACTTCTTATGAACATTCAATACTAATTGCATTTCCACGTCGATTGTTCTGCGATAAATCAGTTCCTAATTGGGTAGCGTAAGAAATAATGCTGAGAATGCTCTTTTTGCGCGACGCTCAGTGTGGCACGAAATTTCGGGGCCCGTTCTTGGTAACTATTATTTTTATTATTATACGACTTTTTCCAACTCACTGAATCAATTGTCGCGCTTAGTCGAGACGCTTCAAGATTTTTATGCTCGTCTCCAAAACGAACTCACGGGAATTCGATAAATTCTCAAGCATGGAGTCGCAAGAACAATCCAGATCCAAATACTACGTTAGACACAATACGGTGCGCATGCATATAAAACTCAAACGTAATATTCTAGATGCTGTCTTATTGCGAACAGAAGCATGGCAAAAAGCGAGCAAGAAAAAAACTTTGAGAACAACTTACTGAAAAAGAAAATGCGAATTTACAGAACGTTGTTTTTTCATGGTTGGGTAATTTGCCAAAAAATTTCATACAAAAAAAGGTCTGTTCAAAATATTGAAATATAAATATACTCCATGTAATGCAAAAATTTATAAATCATAATTCGTGCAATCAAATTTCAGTGCAGTGCAGTTGAATAAAAGTTTTTACTATAACTCTTAAATACAACCTCATTTCGACATCTCTTGAAATATTCATTCAAAAATTGTGTATAATTGAAATTGAACAAACACAGGAGAACAGAAATCTGTACCCATTTTTTTGATGATAAACCTTTTGTCAACGTCAACTTTATTCATTTATAAACGTTGATTCTACATACAATCACATTTTTTATATCTACTTTTTTGAAAATCATTTTGATTAAACATACTGAGATTTAATTTTATTATTATATCAAGAATTGAACTTTGTATTACATCGACGTTTGAAATTGATTGTTGTTAATTAAACTTACTAATAAGATACTACTATTAAAAAAATTTAATTTTTGCAGCACAACATAATAATTTATTGATTGTCATCTAAGACACTTCCACTTCACGATTGAAATAATTCTTTCTTATCCTTTTTCCCCCGTGCCGGACGAGCGTAAAATATTATCCAAAGTATGCATCGAAGTTTTTATACGAAGAACAGATTCATTTCTTCGTACATTGTATAAAAACTGTTTAGATTGGATCCCGATCATTAATTGTTCTTTTCTGTCGATTAAGGTTAAAATGAATGCATTCAGCAACGTCATCGCTGAAGACACGTATATCAAAATAGCCAAGCTTTTATACGATTTACGTGGTCTTTTTAATGTTCCAGAACATCGAGAAGTGCTCGTAAAATGGATGGTCAAGCAGAAAAATCAAATAGTCATTTCCTTATTATTTTGCATTCGCCGTGCACAATAGATAGAACTCAATAGGTGGCTCTAGAAGATAAGTTTAACGAGGCACTTGACAGATGGTTCTGGCGAGCATATTTTCGTCATGTGTTAGCCAAGGAAATGATCTATTTACTCTAAACGGTTTACTTGTTGCGAAAACCAAGCTTGGCCGTGAACTTTTATTCAAAATAATGACTGAACTCGCCCATGCTGCGACGAAATAGTTTATCGCTGTCCGACTTGATTTATATTTGACGCAAAGAAATTTGCCAGCTCTCGAGGTGGCGGAACGATGAATATGCGCAATTGCCATAGGTCGAAAAGCTACGCCTTTCTGTGATACTAGCTAAAAGTGTAAATAATAACGACGATGCTCCGAAAGCTGTCCCATATTATACATAAGAATACGTATCGCCTTTCACAATGCCATGATACGTATCATGAATAATGCTCGGATGATTGATTGCGTGCTATTACATCAGAACCCATTCAAATCATCTGTTCTTCGACATATTTATTCTTGTCCCCGATTGTTTCATCATGATAATCATTCTAATCATCGATGTATCGCTGCATTTCTCCTTCTACTTTTATTAGGTAAGGAACTTTTTATATTCGGTGAGAAACTTTGTGGAATAAAATCTCCAGAAATGATAATGCATTTGTCTATTTTCCCATGTTGTGTAGTCTGCCACGAAAACAGCATGGTGATGAATGACACGGATTTGTCACGACCGCTAGGACATGCCACTGTTTCTTCGGGAAACTTCTTACTTAAAAGTTAATTATCGAAATAACGATCTCGCAGTGTTGGACATAGGAAAGAAGCCTAATTAGAAATAATTCCACGAAGACCCGAAATGCTTCATTGTCATCTCTGTCAGACATCACAATCGTTTATAGAATGAAGAGATGATTTGAGAGTTTCTCTAAAAAATGAAGAGATGCGGAAGGACAATTAATAACGACGGAGACATTTTTTTGAACTGGTGTCGAAAAGTAATACCTTGAAATATGTTTATAATTTAGCTTTTTATTAATATGTGAGTGACAGATGTGCTTGGAATTGATTCATGGACTTTTTTCTTCTGAAACTTTCAATTTAATTACTTATAAGAATGTTCAAAGAGATAAACATCATAGAAATGGAAGAATTGTAGCAATACTTTTTGAAACTGACAAAAGAAATAAATCTATAAAAATCAGATTCTTTTTTACTGGTATGACCCTGGAAAACCGTTTATCCGAACTAAAAGAATTTATGTATTGCAATTGTCACTGAAAAAATTAATTATGTAATTAAATTATTTTCACTTTGTATGAACCTTGAAATCATGATATTTGTTACATATAAGTAATAATACATTCAAAAAATATATATTAATATATTGATAACATGATTTTAATATTATATATTGCATTTTCATTTTTTATAGTTTTATATCAGTAGATATTAAACTATTAAATTTATATTTATAGTGTGAAATATAAATTTTTATAATTTTTAACA
>JABFQD010002404.1:0-15311 GCA_022817045.1 Psix sp. ZL-2020
GTTATAATAACAATATCCACATTATGAATAATGTAGAACAAATAAAAACCATCAAACAAACATTTCGTGACAAATAAATGATATAAATGATATATAGATATATATATTCCATCTCGAATAATAAAATATATTCTGTACATGATTTACTGCTCGTAACCATAGGGAAAAATGATATAAACTAATTTTTCATGGACACGATTACGCTGCAAAAGGAAAAATCATTATATATGAATTGTATAAATAAACTGTTTTTTAACTTCAAATAAGATGTTTTGAACTCGAAAGTGCGTCAACAAAAATACTGATTTCTACTTACATTTTTTGCGCCATCATTTTTTTGTTCCTGTTTTTAACGTCATTACAAAACATCAGTTTATAATCTCGAGATAAAATCTAATACAATATTAAACTCTTATTAATCGGCACTAATATTATTGATATGTAAACAATAAAAACGAATTGATTAAAACAAAAAAAAGTACTAAATTTATTGATCATACGTACAAAATGGTTTATAATGAAAAAATAATCAACAACCATAAAATGGAATTACAATTGGTAAAACAGAATTTGAATCAAGCGTGTGATCGCGATAATAATCTGCAATTTGTGAGTTCTGTCGTCCCGATATAAAATCAAGAGACGTCAATTTGTTTTTATTAATCATCAAATAACTATTATGTACAAAACAACGTCAATTATATAGTTTCTCTTCACAGTCAAAATGAAAAATATTTACATCTCCACATATAAATATAATTGATGAGCTTTTGTTGCTATGTCTATAAGTGACTCCAACATTTACGTATATAATACGTGTATATAAATATCAAATAGTCTATCGTACGGATTCACCTCGCCGGTCAGCAGCCAAAGTTATCCATTGCGAAGTAACAAAGTCAAATAATAATACTTAACGTGATCATTTTTTACAGATACTTATAACAAGTAACAGTACGGTTAAAACGCACGCTTCAAAACGCATGCACTAGTCCTCGCAGAATGTTTCAATCTATGTCAGTAACAATACTTTTCGTTTAAAAAGTCAGACGCTCTGGTTTCGGTAGTTTGCAAATCGCGTTGTGTACTGGCATAGCAGCCCACCCGGCAAGAGCGATTCCAAACGAGTCCGCCATGGTCACGATTCCCAACGAGCTCTCGCGATCTTCCCATCGGATCTAAAAAGAAAAAATGCATGGTTAAAAATGTTCTTTCTGAATATTCAAATTAATATGAAGATAAAGAGCATCAATTTGAGATGTTTTATTTGAAATGTTGGTTTTAAACGAGTTAATAAATACTCGTTTAAACAATGTATATGCAAAGCGCCAAATGTTTCTTTGTAAATAAATGAAATACTTTGCGAATTGGATTTGCTGCTTTGGATTTGAGCGAATGACTTTGTATAAACAGAAGTGAAGCCTTACCTCTTTGGACATTTTGTACAGGGTATTAACGTAAGCGGCGCCTCCCAACATGCCTTCCCATAATACTATAACGAATATTATCCACACGCTCGGTATGAAGTAGAAAAGAGTTTCGCAAAGTATGATTACCACATTGATGAACTGTAAAAATTGGAGTGTTTATTCATGAGTTGTTCAATAATCATTCGAGTTATTTGAATAAATAATCTTATCATGGTGAGCTGTATGTGAAATATTTTTGCTTTTACCTGGAACACTGACATCATCCACAAATGATTAATTTGAAGAAGATTGACAGACGATCTGGAGATAAACACACCAATCTGATAATCGGCCATGAGCCATCTGTATAGTTCTTTTGGTTTCCAATTGTTACCGTCGAATTCAATCAATTCACACTAAAACAAATTGGAAGCAATTACAAATGTCGATAACACGTACAATTGAGTGTAAACAAGAATCAATCTTTAAGTATTGCATATTAAAAACTGTGCTGTTAATAAGAACGAAAAACAATAATGATATTACAAACAAACAAATCATTTGATATTATCATATCAATCATATTATAACATATTATATATAATCTGATTTTACAAATAACACAAAATCTTACCAATCCTTGGTTAATAAAGTATTCAAAAAAGTAAACTAGTCCTAGAGGAACCATGTATTTCAGTACTGAAGGAACAAGTTTGATTTTCTCCTTGACAGTCTTTTTAGGTGGATCGATCATCTGCAGCTGGCTGTCCGTGTTGAGTTTCTCACTCTGCGATGCTCGGCTGGGTTGAACCAGGATCAGCCAGAAGGTCACAGCTTCCAGGACCGGGATGACCAACATTATAAGTAGGGTGTCTTCAACCGAGAGCCAGGATTTCAACACCGCGTAAGACAGCGCTCCAATAACTCCGGCTCCTCCAGTTCCGGAAGACCATGTCGAGATGACATCTCTGGAAAAGTCAATTCATTTAATATTCATCGTAGATGTAACAAGAATTACATTCAATTACATAATCAAATTGAAGGATTCTTAATAATTCAAGCTAACTTCAAAAAACGCGGTTTCAATGAACTATACAAATTACAATTATTTACTGTCTCATGCTGAGATTATGGGACATTGAGATACGTAGTTCAAGATTTAAAGACACCAATCTTTCTCAATAAAAACAATTTCTCACCAGACAAAGAACTAAAAATGCATTTCAAAGACTCAACAAGAAAATAGTTACTAGATCATTGCTAATCCCTAAAGCTTTACTCTAATTTGTCTCATTTCAATTTGGTTTCACTTAATAATTCCTCAAGTTTCTAACTCCAATTAGCCCATGGATTCAATTTGGTCTCTTTCAAGGCTGAATGATTTTTCAAATCATTGCAAGAATCATTCATACCGTGCCTGACTTCAGGCACATCGCAGTTAATGTCTCTATTCCATGCAAACGTGTAGGTAAAAATATTAACTTGGAAAATCGTTGACTGTAACTCAGCAGAGTGGCTTCTCCCAATCCCGACGATATGGACGTGATGATGACTCCTATCAAGATGAGCCACTCGGTCGAGCTCTGCGACACCATGACGAAGCTCACCGCCGAGAACACAATGCAGATGAACATCCGTACGCTGAAAGAAGAAGAAGAAAAAGATTCAATGAAGATTAATAATTGGCTCGAGATTAAGTCATCGCTCAAAGCTCGGGTTGCAGTCATAGTCTAGGTGAACCGATCAAGCAGGTCATTAATCGCGGGATCTATTTGTCCCGATTTGATTGGTCGATTGAAATTCGCTCCTCGCGGAGTCAATTCTAGAACAGGAATTACAAATCACGTACACATTCACCTAAGCGAGGCCTTGTTCCACGTTGCTCTTCATCATCAAACGATTCGAATTCAGCGACAATTCGAGGTTGAGTTGAAATTGATTCATCGAGTGCATTTCCGCGAAACAGATAATGCGACTGTTTTTCTTGAGCGAATGCAAAAAGCCGTGGAAACAAAGATTTGATTCCAATTTATCTAGCCCACAATCAGGCTGTAAATGTTTATTGTTTTATTGGAAGATAGTTGTTTTCGCTTGTGTAAAAACGAGATATCGTATTGAATGTCATCAAAATCTGGATCATATATATATATATATATATATATGAACCGGAGTATGACGTCACGACGATCAACGTTTACTTTTTATTTTGCTTCTCGCGAACGATAATCGCGATCTTTTCGCTACAATGGCTCGCCGAAAAAAACATGCTAATTCAACTTCCCCCCCCCCCCCCCACTCTCGGTTGATTAAATGTTTTCTCGTTTCGATGTTGGAGATACATTTTTTTATCTAATCTCGATTTGTTGAAATATTTTCCCATCCGCGGATAATAAAACACGTGTTTTCATTTCAAACTGAATTATCGTGAAAAACGTTAACCTAGATCAAAACTAGCGCTCCGAGATTGCCATATCAGAGGTGTTACAATAAATAAAAATCGACATTGAAAAATAATTGTACGCGCAGGTTTCTCTCGGCTGGTCAGCGTGTAAAAACGTTTGCGCAAATTAAACCCGACTATTTACGCTGTTTTTAAAATGATTCCACTGTTTATCGGTAATGAAAATGGCTCGCGAAAAAAGCCCGCTTTCCCGTCCGATTTCAAGGGTCGCGAAATTTGATTGGCGTTCAAAGCGAAATTCATTGCCGGCTAACAAACTAATTGCGCGTAATTAAACGGCCATCAACCACGCTTAACTTTTGCGTTCTCGAGTCGCGGTTTTCGCGACAAATTTACAATTGAAAAAGACGACGTTTTTGGTTATGCAAGAAACAATTGAACCGACACTGCGGAAAATTTCGAGCTCGCCTGATTTGCATATTTTTGACTCGCTTCGACAGATTGTGCGATTAAATGACGAAGACAAGTGTCGAGCGTTGATCGTTGAAAACGAGCAAACAGGAAAAGATCCTGGGTTGAACAATATTGTTTACAATAGAAAATGCAGCGGGCTTTAAATTGTCAGTCTGTATTGGTGCATTACGGTGCATTAGAAATGCACCAATGTATTTGTGCATTGCAATTAATTTCATACATTTGAACACTAGACATGAATCGCTTCGTACATTTTTATGCAGTTGAATTTATTTTATCTGATCGTCGCGAAGTCGAGTTATTGCAGCTGCGAATTTCAAAGCACGATAACTTGTTTTTATTTATTCGCAAAAGTTAAACAATTTTATCTGACAAACAGGCGAGTGTTTTATTAAAAACAAAAAAAAGGAAAAAAAGAGCAGCGCTGTTTCTGATGAGACACACTGGAGACGTGTGAAGAATATGAGACAGCAATTTGGCGCTAAATTCAAAACTGACTTACTTGACATAAAAGGGCAAAAACGGCGACATGAGTTTTATCACTAAACATGGCAAAATGTCAGCCAGAAGGATGGCACCTGTGGAAATGTCGTTGCACGAGCGGATCTTGATGTTGATCGTGCCGTTGTCCGGATGATTGGTAGAATTCGTCTGTTGATGAATAAATAAAGACAACAATTATTTGAGCAGCTACATAAACATCAATTTAAATAAACAATAAATATTGCTCCACGCTGTTGCATATTTGAGCAATAAAGACAATGCGAAATTGAACTTCAAACTTAATCTTAATTTAAACGCAGTTCCATAAAAAATCATTTGTTTCTGGAATGCATGTTTCAAGTTATTTCAAGATCATGGACGCGAGCAGTTAATAATTAACGAAGGGAAGTTGCGCCTAAAAGTAGATATTTGTCCAAAGGAAAAAGGTGGACCTTCAACTTCTCATGAATCATCTATTCATTTGGTTAAAAGCGCCATTTGTTTGTGTAATTTATATATACTTATATGATATCAATTGGACTTTAACTCGTACGATTTCTGTCAAATGCGATATTGTACTTTTTGTGATATAAAACACAAGGTAAGAAATATGGAAGATGCGAATTCGTATATTTAACAATATATACAATTACACACCCAGCTGGCGGAAGTTGTCTCAGTAATCAATCAGGTACTGATTTGACGATTTCTAATTTAGCGTGCTTGTCATAATTACAGGTAATAAAATGTTCTGAAATATTGGTTTACGATCGCAATAAAATAAAACGCCGTGAAAAGCGCGAGAAAATGTGAAGCAGTATTTTCAGCACTTCCGTCAGGTTGGAAAAAGAAAAAAGACCAAATGTTGACAATCGTTGACCAAGTTGCATTTGAAATTCCTGCGAGTTGAACAATGTTGGTGAGTCGATGAGAAGTAAATGTTGACAAAAATGTGTAATCACTTTTAAAGAGCGTGTAAATCAAAGTTGGCCGATAGACTGTTGATACTATTTTTAAGATGTTGAATTGATTTTATTTATGGATATTGACATCAATTGGTGCACAATGTGCGAAAATTCGGTGCGTGCACGTTTAACCTGGATTGAATTTACTTGCACAAAAGTGGGTAATTGTTCTCTCCTTCGGCCTACCTCGTCTAGTTCTTCTGGCTCGAGTTGACACTAATATGCGCAACAAATGTCAGTAAGAAACAAGCCAGGAGTTGCAACTGTTCATTCAATGTCATTCGTACAGGTCGTGACTTTTATGCCGGAGGATTTAAATGGATCAGCTAAGAAGCAGACGATACTAGTCATTTAAAAAGCACGACAATCAAAACATTTAATTCGTATTCCGTAGTTGACTTCCACTTTATGCATTTCGGTCTGCACTTTTTTCTCGTCTGTTCTTCGACGGAATCACTTTGATACATTTAATTTAATTTCATTTCATTTCATTTCATTTCATTGAAAACAATCTCTGGATGAAAATTCAAACGACACGGAAGTAGGCTGGAAAATAAATGTTATGCAACGTGCGCTTCTCTGTTGGAATCAAAAAGTCAGATTTGTTCATTGTAATGCATTTGATTGGAATGACTCGGTTGCTGAAAAAGAGATAAATTCTTGATGAACAAAATGAGAGCTTGCGAGTGATTTGGAGGCAGATTTTTGATTCTGCTTGTGGCTGATAAGTTTCAATAACGTGAAATATGAATCATGTATCAATGAAACTGTCTTTAAAACGTGGCTGGATAGACTAATTTTTTCTGCCCGGAGGCATTGAGATGTTGGCGATAGTGACACTGCTCGAGGAATTTTGAATCGATACACAAAGTTACGTGCAAGGCCAATTAACTCGTTATGATAATCAGTTATTGTTTTCTTTATTGTTGCACGTTTGCTTGTACGAATTGCTGCAAAAGTAACGAATTTCTTCATCGAATCAAGTTCGTGTCTAATATCAGTTGGTCGTTTCTTGTAACAACAAATATCCAGCGATAATCACTTATCTTGGAATATTATATCGAATTCATCTAGGCAATGTTGATAAAATATTTATTTACTTATGTCAGGCCTCATGTTTCTGGAACGCTAGATTACATTTGGATATTGTTGTTTTTGAATTACAGTTCGATACAAGTAATTTCACGTCAACAACAGCCAAAAGCTGGTGACAAAAATCGCACGTCCAGTTATAATGTCGGGTAGAAGAAAAAAGTACAAATTAAACAGCTACTCGATTTGACAAAATGAGCCAACTTTGGAGTCGCTGTTTATTTCGAATTATCTTCGAACCTGAATAACCTGAATAGTTGTAAAAAACGCAATGATTAAATGAACTAATTAAAAGTTGGAAAGTGCATGAATAAAGACAACAAATATTAACGAAGAAGCTAAGTGTGCAAAAATGTGCGTTAAAAAGCGCGCAGGAATGAGGAGAAAAAAGACAGAGAAAAACTAGAGAGAACGAGGAAAAACCAGAACAGAACCAATTACAACTGAGTTATAATGCATAATTTTGTCCATCTGATCTGCGCAAGAATTTCGAGTGGCTGTTTTACAGCGTCGTGCAAATTCAAATCGGCCTCTCGAGGCGTGTGAAAAAAGTCATTGAACATGAAATATCTCATTGATTAGTCGATTTAATGAGTGGCTGATGTTGAATTAATAACTGTTGAATCGACGAATAAAAAAGAAGAAGAAGAAGAAGAAGAAGAAGTAAAAAGTCATGTAAATACAGTTACAGAGTTACATGAAATGAAAATATATTCATCGATTCGTTTAAAAGCCAGATCGCGTTTAAATGCCGGAAAAGGAAAGAAACATCACCTGAAGAGACGAGTCGTCATCGCCGTCGCTATCGAGTATATCGGCGGCGGCAGCGAGCATTATGACATAGCCGTAGTTGTTGCATAGCCCCAAAATCCAAAAAGCGACCAAATTCCTCCACTTGACGGAGTTGGCGACCGTCTGTTTCTCGGGGTCGGTTTGTTTTTCGGAGCTGATGGGCACTTTTTTCTTCGTCATAGTTCGAGCTGTTAGTTGTGTGCACTTAATATTCCAGGCAAAATCCCAAGCAATTCACGGTCGACACATTTGTGGGTCAATAACAATGAGAGCGCAACTTCTGCTCGGGCCAATTTCCTAAAAGCAAATGAGAAGACATTTAATAACAAGCCAAATGAAAAGTTCAAATGAAGGATTCTGGTCCAAAATCGAGTTTGTTTTCGTTCCAAAATAACACACTGACATAAACACAAGCATCGCGCCGGACACCGAAGTGTCGAAACGAAAATTGTAAGTGAGGAAAAGTGGGTTCCGTATGGCGGGATAATGATTGCTGAGAATCAACCGGTTTTGAAAAGGATATTTTTGTCGATTTACCTTAAAAGAATAAAGTGAGCAGTTTGTCGAAAAGTAATGGACTGGAGGAAACACGGAACTATGTGATTAGCGCACGTGAACGTCAAGTCACTTTTGACGATGAAAACGGTCTTGACGGCGTGAGTGAAAATGAGAAAAAGCGATTTGAGTACCTCCGCGAGTGGTCGAAAAATCGGCTAAGATCAAATTGGGCTCGCTCGGGTTGAGAGGAACATGTATTAATTGGACGACTGTATCGCCCCGCGTGACCAAGTTTCGTTTAGTAGGAGTCACTAGACTGTGTGGAAGACGCGAGATAACTGAATGCCAGAAATTGTCGTATGATAATTTAAAAGCGCGCTGAGACAACAATTGACGCTAAACCAGAGTTAGACATTAAGTATTTATATATATTTATATGTGCGTATTCATTGTCAACGTGTCTATTAAGTCAAAATCGAAGGTGCGACTATATATGTGAGCAGATTTGATAACATTTTTTGGACTCTATTAAAATATGAAAATGATAGTTCGAGGCATGATAAGGATAATTATTGATTAATTTAACATTCTGATAGCTCGTGGGGGTGTGGACTTTTTGAATTACAATTGGGAAATACAGCTCGCTGACAATTACATGCCACGATCCACGTGAATTACTTCTTGTTACAACGCTTACAATAATCTTATCACTTTTATTTCGTTTAATAGAAATTGACGCTTAGATAATGAGCAACAGTTTGATTTTACGTTTCTTCAAATTCTTATCTAGCTCTTTAGAATCTACTAGAAATATAACGAAATTTCACTGCTGATAACAAGAAAAAGAAAAATAATGATTTTCTTGTAGTACCTTTTGGGTTCGTTTCACGTACGCTTTTGCTTTTATCACATTTACAACTTGGATGACAAATAATTCTCGTTCGATAATCACGCGAAATAACGATTCACTCTGTCAATTCACTCTATCAAATAATTAGCAGTACAAATGTAATGCCAAGATTGTAATGTTTACAGATAACAATTTATGCTCGTGATTAATCTTTAATTCACTTTTTCTTGATTCAGTATTTCTATAGGCTTTTGTAATATGGGTTGTTGACCTACATTAGTTATTATCAGCTCAAAATCTTGCATTATTTTTTCTTTACGCCGGACTTTCAGTGGAAAGTTTTCATTTAGTTCTTTCTTCTTTTCACAATTAACATTTTTCATTGAGCGAGAGAGAAGGACGATAACAGGGGAATTAATTGTTATCTCACACATCGATTGAAAATAAATTGCATAACATTTGCCTCATGTTTGGGGTATGAGTATGTGGAAACAGATTTTTTCACGGTATTTCAAGAATTTAGGGACTAATAAGAAATAGAGATAAAAGTAATTGCGCTCAGATTAATGTAAATGTGTCGTTGAATTTGTTCCAATGTATACGAGCGCGTCACAAAATTTGCGCAGATTTCTTGAAAAATGGATCCGTCCGGATTAACGAAGTAATTTGAAATAATTGAGTTCAAGCTGGAAAATAGTTTGAAGTTAGACATTGAAATTCACATCGAAAGAAATTGTATTTGAAATTAATTACGCTACGATTGGTGTAAAACTATTTCTGTAGACGACTAGTTTAAATAAGACATTAATTATGATATAAAAAACGTATTTTAAATGTATTAATAGAATAAACCGAGTACGAAGGCATCAATTAACATTCTTAATAATATAAGATATAGAATTAACGAATCGGGATAAAGAAATACATTTTATCGGCAATTAAATCGTCATTTTTGTCTCGAATTTATTGTAAGAGTTTTACTGAGAACTGTTTTTTCTGGTTCGGACTGAACTGAAATGCACGATGTTTCAATCGAAAATCGAAAGGAACATTGTTGATATTATATAAGTAAAAAGAGCAAACCAGGATAAAGCCACGCGACTTTTTATAAATGACGAGATAATTAAAAAAATGTTTCTCATTGCAATATGATTTTATGAATTTCCTTGAGAATCACAATTACGGCTGGACTCGAAATTACGTTAGTACGGAAAATGAGCATTGAAGCCTCGTTACTCTAAACTAGGAAACTAAAGTTGAAAAACTTCCGAAATAATTGATCGAATAACATAAAGCGGTCTTAAAATACTTATTTTCCTGAACTACTATACAGGAACTTTTAAACGCTGTTTCCTCCCCCCTCCTCTTGCTCGTCTATTTCCCGATCTTTTATGCCTGTCAAAGACTCGTCACACTGGCTCCGTTTGATTGGCTCTCAAAAGCGAATTGATCGGATTGAAATCATCTGACGATTAGGTACTCATTATGTGTAATTTTGAAATTGATATATATTGAAGACACGTGAAAGAATTCGTTCCATTAGTTAATTCAACTTTTCAGTAAAAACCTAGAAAACAATGAAAAAAGAACATATTAGGCATTTGATACTCTGATGTACATTTAATCAAACAAATGAAATAAATGATCCTGGAAAAGTAATTTGTAAGTTGCATAATTTAGGCAGGAAATTTCATTCATGCTCTCAAAAACACTCATTAGCATTATCAAAAAATTGATAAATATCTATACCTTATCAGATGGTAACGGACAATTAATCCTCGACGAAAAACGGCCGACCGCTTTGAAGTTTCTGCGCGGCATTTTGTCTATCACCTGTCCAACTATTGTTAAACGTGATTAAGTAATCTCTGTGCGTTTAACATTTCCTGATCTTGAAATGTAGTAAAACGACCTTGCACGCGACGACGAGCGCATTTGTATGTCCTGATGTTTTACGCATAAGTTTATTCAATTTCTTTTGTCTCGAATGTTGATCTATAGTGAATGAATGTCGGCGATGTTTTTGCAGTGCGCTCACGGAGTAATTCATTAACGCGGCGCAAGAAAATCATTTCATTGATAAATTGAAAGTAGTATACAAAGATATCAAATGAGATCCTAAAGGTTTCTACTCGATGCGGATTTGCAAATAACTGCCTGCATTTCATACAAAAGTGGAAAAATGTTTATTCAGCTTTTTTTTTTTTAATATAACATTCAACGTACAAAGGCACTTACACTTATAATTAAGTATACAAAATGAATACGGTGGTACAATTAACAAATTGCAGTGCACTTTTGTAGTTACTTATATGCAAGATTTCGTTTAACTAACCCTTTGTTACAATTGAGATCAAGTTGATCGAGTTTACGAAGTTGAATTTAATTCATTCATTTTTGTTATATAAATTAGAATTTGATAGTTTATTATTACTTTCAATGTTTACATTGAATTCAAAGCGAAATGAAACGAATAGATATGTTTAAAAATGAACAAAGGGTTCAATACAGTAGTCGTAGTTCTATTATTGAATATCAGTAAACATCGTTAAGTACGGACAAGAAGATAAATTACAAAATAATAAATGACTATTTTGACTTTTTTAAATAATTTAAATAAAAATAAACATTTAAATTATTTAAAAACTTTAAAAAAGTCAGACTCGTGGTCTAAAAAACATAACATTCACTGGCATGAAGTTCTTAGCCTAAAATACAAAATTATCGTAACTTGAACATGGTATACACTTATTATAATACAGTAGAATCTCAGAATACCACAGTCGCTTTATTCTTCTATTTAATCGACAGCTTATTCTTAGGCCCAACTGCATTTTCTCATCTCACTTGACTACTTCTAATCATTTATTTAGCACGTGAGAATCATGAGAATATTGATCGTAAAAGAGATTATATCAAATCGAAGAAATAACTTCCAAATAAAACGATTTGCAAAATTGTGCAAAACAGCTGACAAACATAACAAAAAATGAACAGAGTCAGCTATATGCTCTCTTTTTCACTATTCGGAAGCTATTTCCCTGTTGCACTTTATGAACACCTTTTCAGTATGTCAGATTACATTAAACCTAATTCGAGTATTATATAAAACTATTTATTCGCATACATAAGTTCAAGTTCATAACCATAATAATAAAATGCAAGTAATCACAGTAAATTATTGGCTCTACAAAATCATGCATTTGTCGAAATGGCACATAATAAAGGCTGCACCAGTCGAAACAATAAAATATACTGGGGAGAACGATTATTGTAGTTTACGCAAAATATCTTCCATAAAAGGTTTATACAGATCTTGCGCTTCGATCCCACCACGCATACACTCACCGGCCATCATGTCATAAGCAAATTTTAAAATAGTATTTCTATTTTCTAGACCTGGAATGTCAAAAGCAACTTTACAAACTTTTGTATCAACGCCCGAAGGCTTCTTCGTCGCCGTAATTTTTCGCTTTTTTGCACCTTTTGTTATCGCTTTCGAGAACTCGGTCTCTTCTTTTTCTTTGTCTCTTTTGGGGCAGCTGCAAACTCGAACGAGGAGTCTTCGACGTCCAAGAACTTTGCAATTTTGGTCCTCCAAGGTAAACAGCAGTTCTGTCGGTCGTCTGTTCATACCGCCATTGCAACTATTTTTGCATAGAAATTGAAAATTCAATGGCACGTAATCGCAACCAGCTTGTGGCTCTCCAAGAGGAGTTAAGACACACAAATGCCCACTCTTTTCTAGATAACTGCTAGTTGGGTTGGTGCAACGAACTACGTGCCGAAGCTCTCGTGGATCCATATTAATATTATTCCGATTTTCGTACGCCATATGGTTATGGCAACGAACTACAGGTTCGTTGCGGTACTGGTCGTGGCAAAATACCATGGTGGTGCGCAGCCAAAGTCCTTTATGATTAGGAGCCCATTTAAAACGAAGTGGTAATGTTTGTTCAATGTCAATGAACACTTTTTGAAGCGATTGGGAATACTGAAAAAATAAAGAATTAAGTTAATTTAGAAAAAAGTTGGTATGTTTTATAGTTAATGTATTAATTGAAATATTTATTATCATAATTTGTTTAACAATCTGGAATTTATTTGCATCTATATTTCTATTTATGCGGAAGTGAAAGTTATTTATTTTATTTTTTCCAAGCTGTGTCAACCCTGCCCATCACCGTGACGCAGAATTTCGAGGGGAATTTTCGATACAAGTACGAACTTGTAATAAGAAGCAGTTTAGTCTATCTGTATGAGATGCCGTGATAAGTTTGCAGAATGTCGCTCTGTGAACGTTATTGTGATATTTACAATATAAAAGTGAAATTTGTATATTTTTGTGTCATATTTTTTCTTAATGTGTGGATTTTATAGTGCCAAGTGCGTTTATTTTTGTCATTTATTTCTGGTGGTTTATGGTGCAATTCAATGTATTGTAGAGTAATATTTGTCAAGGTACAATGATATTGCATATATTTGAATTTATTTTCAATATTGTATTATCCAAATAACTATAAATCAATTTCATAAAATTATATTATTTGAAATATTTAATTATTTTTAATTTCTATGTTTAATAATAATTTATTTTGAATTATTATTTTTCAATAAAACTTAAAGTTACAATATTTATGATGCTAAATACAATTGTATATTAACATTATACTCAATTTTGAACTAAAGTATATCAAAAACTCAAACATTAATTCATTCATTTACATAAACATATTATATAAGAAATATTATTAGAATCAATAATACAAGACTTTACCATTTTTTCCCTCTATAAATAATAATTCCTCCCATAATGATATTTAACATTCATTTCATACTATTCAATTCTAATAATTGATATTTAAATAAATTATAGTTTTATGTTCAAGATTAAATATCAACAAAAATTGCAAATGATTGTTAACTTTTCAATTTATTACAGACTTAATAATATATTTCTTTACAGTATACAAGTTGAATACAATTTGTACTTTTGGCTCTAAACAATAATATGACACTATGAATCATATAAATTAACAAAAAAATGATATGTGCTTAAATAAATTACAATTACTTGAATTTTGTTTTTAATTATTTAATGTGATAATTATAGTACAAGTCTTTTAACTTACGATCCAATGCTTTCCATGAGGGTCTGACAATTCTACTGCAAAAAGTAGGTCTCCCGCAAACTCCTCTTTTGAAGGTATTTGTACCTCCATGGTGGGTGTAAAATTTACTGCTGCGGCAACCGCGGCTTGGTATTGCAGAGTATCATCGTATGATGGAGGAATAATAGGTGATTCGATTTTCATCATCTTATCCTGAGTCAAGGATGCTATTAAATTCGAGCTGTGGACATAAAATATTATTTATAAATACCATAAAAATAAATGTTATCTCTCGCTATATTACAATAAGGTATCAAATTTAAGAAAGATAATCGTGCCTGATAAATAAATCAGTTTAAGATATCTAACAACTATATTAATAAACAATAATAATTCAAAAATATTACGTTTTACAATTTATTACGTCTAAAAATGAAATCAGAATTAAATTGTAGAATTATTGACGATTTACACAAAATTTGGATTTGTTAAGTTATTGATTGAATAAAATATTGTTATCTATTAAGAATATATAATTTAAAATTCAGTTTATAGTTTAGTTGTCTTACTTGCATAACAAATAAATAAATATCTTGGTATTTTGTTGAAATGTTATAGTATAACAATGTTTTTATTTGCAATGTTTTTTCTTATGTTTGATTAATTTACATATACTGTTAGTAAATGTTAAAGTATTTTTAAATTAACAAAGTTCAAGGGATTGTTCACTCAACTAGATAAAATTGTTATCATTCAATGATGGAAAATTTAATATTTTTTTAGTCAATTACTTTTAAATTACCTGAGTTATTATCTTTATATTTTATTTCCAAATTTATTTTTGAAAATTGTGCTGTGTCATTTTGTATTACAATTATACCATTAAATAATGTTTAAATAACTCTTGGATTATAAATTATTACCAACAGTAATAATATGCAAATCTGTTGACAAATAAATAAACAAGTCTTTTTAGATTTCATGACAAACTTCAAGATATTTAAATTTTGCAATTCGTGAAACAATTTTATTAAACAAAATTGAGAAGTCGTATTTCATTCATTTCTGTCTTAGTTTTCATAAATCAAAACATTACAGATAGAACTGTGTAAAAAGTTATGCTTTCTAAGGGCCTTTTTTATATTTCTGTTATTTTATTTGTTTTTATTATGAAAATGATTTCAATTTTGAGTTAAGTAAAATGATCAAGTTGTATAGACATATTATACTTTAATT
>JABFQD010002405.1:0-15308 GCA_022817045.1 Psix sp. ZL-2020
CTGGCACACAGCAAGCTCGCACCATCGTCAATCACTCACACGAGAATCACGCACTTTCCAAAAACACCTTCAAAGTCGCAAAAGACCACGAAAAAGCGTTTAGAAACAGCAACTGTCACTGTTTCAAACAATCAGCCGCGCGCAGCACAATCACGCCACCTAGCCAAGTTCGCGCTCTCAGCGGAACTAAACAAGCGACGAACTTTGCCGTTGAGTTTCAGACCCCTGATTCTAATGTAATAGTTGATTTCTTTCAAATGTAACTAAATATTATTTGTTATTAATTTGGTAAGAATGATTCAATATTACCAATTTCAATAGTTGTCATGAAAACGTATGAGATCATCAACCATATAGTAACAATCATTCTGTTTCTAACGTCGCATTCACAGAAAAATGAGGGAATCCAAGAATTATTTGGAGATATTGGCTGGAAATAACAGTTTCATTCTACTGATTTTCTTAAATTGAAACACATTCCTATGCTATTACAAATTAAACGCTAAAAAATTATTGTATGTAAATCGTCATTACTAACAAGAATGGTAAGTCTAATATTTTATAATTAACATAATATTTTGATTGTTGATATTGAATTCAAACAGCTATACAGTTTATGAAGACTGATAGCAATCACAACAATTTCTAAATAGTTTAAGCAATGTGATGTAAACATTGTATCAGTCATAATGTAATGCTACGATTTAATTATAATTATATAACCATTCAAAAAACATTGTTTGATATTCTATATAAAAAAGCACGTAACAGTAACTATTATGTGCTTATTTTTGAAAATAGTATATTGACTAAAAATAACCATAGTATGATTGCTGCTCAACAAAAAATAACATTATGTTATTACTTAATTAACTTTTAATACAAATTAATTATTATAACAGTGGCTTTTAGAATTTAAATTAAAAAGAACGTATAAAATTTTAATTAGTCTATTTAATATATATATATATGAGACATTTACTGAATATAAATACAAATCTGAATTCCAATATACAACAATAGGTATATCTACCACAAAAAGAGATGCAAAAATTCGGTTTTTTATGCTCATGTTATAAAAACTATTATCATTTTATATTTTTTTATGTCGTATATTTTTAGTTTTAAGTGACAATTTTTCTTAATTAATTATTCGTTGACACAGCGATCACTATAAATAAATAAAAAAATAATTTATAAAATAAATTTTTTAAAACAACCTATTAACTTTATGTTTATATCAATAGACTTTATTTGAAGAATATCTAAAAGAAGCAACACTTCTGCAACAAATAATTTATAATCTTCAAGATTGTGACTGGAAAAGATGTGAGGAGATAGATTATTTGAAAAACTACGTTGGATATACAATTAATAAAATCATTAGTGACGTTCATGAAGATCTCAAATTTCAATTTGACGAAAAAAATGTTGCTCAAGTAGAAAAAATAACAGACAAAATATGGAAATATGGACATCGTACTGATGGTGTATGTTTTCTTGTCATTTACAACATGATATTCAACAATGAAGCAAAAGTAAATGAAAAAAACGAAAAACAACTTTTCGAAGTACCATTTTTTAAATTTAAAACAAATAAGAAAAATGGAGCCGAAATTTGGTACATAGATTTGGAGGGAAGAGTTTATAAATCCTGGAATGATTATATTGAAAATAATACTCTACCCCCTTGTAATATGGTTTTACCAAAAAACGGCGAATATATACCTGATCCAGAAAAAATTGACGAAGAAGAGAACACAAGTGTATGGATAGAACATCACAAATCACCATCGTGTTCAAACATTTTAAAACATGTTGACATTGCAAGTAATATTTTAAACATTGGAGGTTTTGGAGTTCTGATTGCGTCATCCTTCATAACCGTGGCTCCAGTCGTTGCTTGTGCAGGTAAACTAAAACTGCAATAAATAGTCTTATTCATAATCAGATATGATCATATAATATATTATGTATCAAGAGAGTAAAATGAATAACTCATGAGAAAAAATAAATCATCAAAACATATTGGTTTTAAATTGAATAATTTTGAAAATAGTAAAATACCAATATATAGAAACATCTGTTATTTTTCTTGATACATAATAATAAACCAAAAATTTTTAATTATTCAAATGTTATTGCTGAAATTGATGATTTTCATAAGTCCTAAAATATCATTTCTATGTAATATAATTAGTTCAACTTGTCAAATAATGAAAATAAATGCATAAATTATATCATATTTATATAAATACCTGATTGCAATAAAATAATTCGCATTAACTTTTTTAGAAATAATTTCTAATTCATTTTTCAGGTGTGGCAACAGCAGTGAGCACTGGAATTTACAGCTCTATAAGAACAATAAACAAAATAGTGGATCGTTCAGTTCATGAAGAAACTCTTGCTGATCGAAGAACTGCTGGTGACTTAATTTCTATCAGTAGTAATTTGCTAGGATTCGCATCAATGGGTAGTAGTCGGTACATTTTAAATGCAGTTTCTGAGGGCAGGAATGTTTCTCGCGTGATTGGCCTAGGTCATGACATCTGCACCATTGGTTCTTACATGGCAAATGGCATTGGTATCGGTTTTAGGTACTACAATATGACAGTTGATAATGACTTTACAATAAGTTCAAGTTTGCAGCTTATAGGCGAAATAATATTTTTCACAAATATGGTTGTCAGCTCAAAACTATCAAAAAAATTAATCGAAGACCAACAGACTTTCATAATTAATGAATACAAAAAATCTTTAACAAACAAATACAGACGTTATAGGTTTAACCGCTCCCTGAAAAAAGCTGGAAGTAAAACGGAGATTATAAATAAAATCCAGGCAGTACGCACAGAGCAGGAGCTACAAGGAATAATTAGAAATGACCCAACATGTAAAACCCTCGTGAAGGTCACAGACGTTGCCAATTCGAATCATATTGAGTTATCAGAAAAAAATTTCATTGATAACAAGAATGTTTTCAATGATATCAAGATAAAATTGCCGCAAAACTTTATGTCTACGATTCATACCATTATAAAATGGGTTCCAAAATTATGCCAATTTGTATCAAAAGAAGAATATAAAATGCTTACTCCAGGCGATATTTTTTCATCAGCTATTCAGTTTTTATGGGACTGGTTGAAATACTCAATACAATCAAACGTGAACTTCAACTTGCAGCAAATATCTAATATCATACTTCAAAACATTGACGAAATATTAAACAATTTCAAAGTGTATTTAAAAACAAAATTTAATGTTCCGATTGCACAAACAATTGCAGAGAAATTTTATTCAAAAAAATTTAACAGTAAGAAAAGTGCCTTAGAGGAATGTTTATCAATTTCAACAGCGGTTGCAATGCAAAACGACATTACTTTGACAGATTTAAGGAGAGAGAATCTCATGGACGTGTTCACTGACGTCACGAAATACGTTGAATCAATATATATTGAAAGTACTGTTGAAGCTCTTTCACAAGTAAGCATTTTAATTATTATGGATCAAAACAATGAGAGGGTGGAAAAAAACGGTGAAAATTATGTTAAAGCTATTTTATTTTTATGGTCGAAATTTAAAAACATTAGAGAAGCAATATCTACTTGGAAAACTGAAGAAATATTACTTCATTTGTTTGAGAATTCGAAAGATAAATGGAGCCAATTAGTTCTTGAATATCAAAGATTGAGTTTTGATTGTGCAGATAATGAAACAGTTCCTCAAGATTCTTCATTGAGTGTAAATCTATGCAAATTGCGAACTAAACAATTGGCGGAGGTAAAAGGCATAAAAATATCAGAAGAAACAATTCAAAACAATTCACAACTGTTTCAAGACATTGCTATAATGGATCGATTCCTTGAAATTATTTTAGAAGCTGCGTTTGACTTAGTCAAAGCAACAGTAAAGTCAAATTTCAAATGCATAAAAGAATTCTCTAAAGATATTATTTTCATGCAGGCTCTGAAATGGTCATGTGAATATTTTAAAGAAAAAGTTGATCAAGTCAGCTGCAATAGCACAATTTCACGAGAAACGTTAAAAGAAGACTTCCAAAAACTAATTGAAAATTTTTTGAAACATGTTGATGACAATTTTGACATAAAACAAACACAAAGAAATATGCATGAACTTGAAAAAAAGTTGTGATAAGTTAATAGCTGCACATATCAAATGCATTAACTGCAAATGCTAAAGATTAAAAGTTAGATCTTCAAAATTTGTTTCTATTTATTAAATTAACTGTGTTTACCATGTTTAAAAAGTTTATTTATTGTACTACTTTAGTTCCATTTTCATTTTTGTCAAATCATGTATTTTTATAATGCTATTGTTAAAAGCGCATAATTATTGATAATATCACTAATACATCTTACAAATAAAAGTATTACACTGCATGTGTACTTTACCTAATAGCTATTTTTGAATAAATCATTTTTCTAATTCAACATGAGCATTTTTATTGCCTCAAATGTAACTTTTATAATTAAAATTAAACAAAAAAAGTTCAACATGAAGTTTTAATTTAAATTAAATTGGTTTCGAAAGTAATTGTCACTCTTCACAACTGAATCCTACTTTAAAAAAATCTTTAATATGAAAATAACTGAATAAAGTGTTTATTGAAATATATATACATATCAATATGATTTTGTACATTAATAACACTGTATATTTTTAACTTATAAAATATTACAGTTTGAATCGTAGTAAAAAATTTGACTGAAAGTTAAACTGAATAATTTAGTTTTATCTCCATTTTAAATATTTCAAATTTCAGAAGTGTGCACAATAAAATAATGGCAGTGATTTGAATTTAATAAAACTTTAAAGTAACTTTTACTCGATAAAACCAGGCAATACGTGACTTTTCCAATTATCATGCCACCTTATCTGTTGAAAACTTTGCAATTCTGTTTTAAATGAATTATTTTTGCTAATCTGTTCCTCATTTTTTGGAAAATCCTTAAACCATTGGATTAATTCATTGGCTAATTCAGTCTCGTCTGAAAATGTTAGGCTGTTTTCATTGTGTCTGACCAACTCGTTTAAACTGAAAAAAATATTCATTATTTTTTAATTCTTTTAAACTTAAAAATCATATAGTTAAATTAAATACCATTCAAAATTGTAAGCCAACGCAGGAAGACCACAGCCGAACATATCTACTACTTTCATAGGCAAATCTAAACCACTTGAAGATTTATGAAGGCAAACTCCCAAATCTGCACAAGCTGAAATGAAATAAAATTAAATAAACGTTGATAATTCAACATAAAATTTTAAGATAATTTAATTTATAAAAATACCAAGTAATTTTGGATAATCTTCAGATTCCAACCAAGGCGCAACAACTTTCACGTGTTCCCATTGCCTGTTATTTATTATTTTCAAATAAAAGTCTTTCAGTGGACCTTTCCCCGTAATTGCACAGACGAGATCTGGTAAATTGAGATTTTTATCGCTGCATGCACTTTCGTAATCTACAAAAATTACGAGTCAAATTAGATACAATAATATATAAATAATATTCACATATCTTTTTTAAATTTCAGTTTCAAAAATGCAATGTTCATTTGATTCCAATTTCTCACATTTCTCGAATAGTTTTCATTGAATTATTCATTTTTGCAACTGTTTAATGTATTTTTATGCTATTCTTACCTCCTAATGCTTTAACCAGAACTGAGAAATCTTCGTCCTCAGTCCAACTAGTACTGGAAACAAGCAAAGCTGGTCGAGATTCAATAAGACAAACACTTCCATTGGATTCCTTGGTAAAAGCTGTCGACTTTTCGTCGTTGCCTTTGAAAATTTTATATTCTGCAGATAATTTGACCAGCAAATCATGTTTCTCTTTTAGATCTATGGATCGAAAATCATCCGGAGGTCGATCATATAACACAGAAGCTCTGCAATACGACGTAATAACACGAAATATTTTCATTTGTAATGTAGCATATTTTTCAATTATAATAAAAAATTTGATTTGTCCCTAATTTACCTGATGCCCCATCTACTATACAAATCATTTTTCAAAGCTTTGGTAACACAAAAGTGTCCATTAGCTTTGCTGCCGAAATATGTTTCTATAAGTAAAGCTACTTTCACGAGCGGGTGATTTTCTCCTAAACTTAGACCCATTATAGTATACGCATAATTATGCCAATCAATGAAGAATTGGACACGCATAATACAACAGTACAACCAGCAAATAGGAATGCTTGGTATTGCTGGTGGATTTTGCAAAACAAGGTAACTTGGTCGAGGGTTCGAGACAAGAGTTTTGAAAAGATAATATGATTGGTGCAGAACTTTCAAAACGTAAACCACCAAGGTACTAAAAACTGTAAAAAAAATATTTGAATATTATTTTTTGAATATATATTTATTCTTAAAAAGGAAAATTTAGTTTTTAAACTTATTTTGAATCCATATAATTGACTTTACATAAAAGAATTGCATTTTATTTTTAATTATTATAATTAAAAAATGAACAAATTAAGTAAAAATAATTATTAGATTTATTAGCTTTTCAATAACGTTTATTTTAAAAATACTCAAATACGAAAATCAACATGTTTTAAAGATCGTACTATGTCTTAAATCAGCTGGTTCTTTGAGATAATGTATTTGAACATTTTTGTTGTCCCGAAGTTGTTGCAGCGGTAACGAGCCAGGATAACCTATAATATCAACTTTGAAGCCTTCGCATGCAAATGATCGGGCATGGTATTGCATCCTGGGACTCCTACCAATGTCACCCAAAACCACCACGAAGACATGTTTTCGTGCTGGCAATTTTTTCAAGTACAACGCACAAAGCAATCCCGTTAAAAATGTCAAAATAAACACCACCAGTAGCGGCACATTCATATCGACCACTATTTTTGTTTACGTCACACACACTGACAGAGAAACGGAGCATGTGATTTGAGCTACCAACTTCGCAAACAAAAACAATTATTTTTCCTTTTAAAAAATGAATAAGAACCACCTGAATCTCTAATGAATCTCAAAAACTTGTAATAATTCATATTAAATATTACGTTTTCGTAAACAAATTTTGAAGCTCTCCATCGAAAAGTTTTGATATTCAAAAGAAGATAAGAGATAATTTCTTGAAATTAGAAATAATGATTCAAAGCCCACGCAGTGGGATTCAAATTTCGCGCTCTTTTTTAGTATAATAACCTGTTATTTAAAAACTTTAAAGGAACCAATCAAACGATAATCGGCGAGGGATTTTAAAATCTTCCATAACTAAGCAGCTCCAATTTACTCTCGTGAGACTGTGGGTTAAACGTCGAACGTGATTTCGTTTTGTTTTCAACTAGCAACACGTGGTTGGTAAGTTAAAATTATAAATTTAAGCATATTTTGATTGTTGCAAAGACCCGATTTCAATCACAAAAACTTGTATTAATATACTGTACAAATTATATGTTTTACAAAAGTTATTTTCTGTTTTATAATAAGTACAAATTTTTTTTAATATTTATTTATTTATATTTTACAAATTTTAATTTCGTTTTTCAGTACCTATTTATTTTCATAAGACCCTAAAATTAATTTAAAAAATAACAATTCATTTTTGCTTATTTATGATTTTATTTTTTCATAATTAAATTCTTTTATTTCGGAAAATGTAGAATCATATTTAAAGTGATATTTTTCATTATTTTTTGGTAGCGATTGATTTTTCATCAGCTTATAAAAACAAATATTATTTTCAAAAGCACTGTTTTTTAATTTGATAAAATAATCGACGGAAAATAAATGCAAATAAGCAATAATACTTTCGTGGGAGGTCTATCAAATCTTTGACCCCCTACTCCCGATATTCTACACTTACGACACATGTTTTGTCAGGCGATCGCTGCTGTTTTTCAGTAGTCAACAGATAATAAGTTAAGATACATTTCACATTCCAATTTCTACGTAAAGAATTATTCTTTTCCACCTCTTTTCAAGTGTATAATTAATTTTTATATTCATATAAAAACCCTTGTGATTAATAAACTTGCCTTTTTTATTTATTTTTCAGTCTCATTAAATATGACGATCCTGAGGTTCTATAAAAGAACCAAATCCAGCTGTAACAAGCTAAATGATTTGAAACTGATATCTGAACTCATCACTGATTTAGATATAGAATTTTGCTACAACGTTGAAATCTCATCAGAATTGAGAGGAGGAGAAAAGTATTTGTTGAAATGGATAATCAGTTCCCCTTTTGAAAAAGATGATTTGTCAAATGAATCCAAATTTAATGGAGATGATAATTTGATTATTGAGATCGGACCAAGGTTTGACAAATAAAGTTTAAGTCATTATGAAATAATTATTACCACAAACAAATTATTTTAGACAATTAAAACGTTATAATCTTATCTTTTTTATAATTCTTTTTATCTAAATATATATTTCTACTTGTTTGCCTTTAACATGTAATTAAAAACAATATATTAGAAAAAGCATTATTTTCATATATATTAATTCAGGAAATTGATTTTCAGACTTAATTTTTCTACTGCTTTTTCGAGCAATGCAGTATCAATCTGTCAGTCGGTCGGATTAAAGAAAGTAACAAGAATTGAAATTTCAACGCGATACATTATAAAATCTAAATCTAAATTGGAAGTGGAAACTGAAAAACAGGTATTTTTAAATAAATATTTTTATTTGAAAATTACAATCATTGATAACAATATTGCAAAATGTGTTATTTTTCAGATCGAAAATGCACTTCATGACAGAATGACAGAATGTCGTTACTTAAAACCTATTGAAACCTTCGATCATGGTTTCCATCCAGATAATTGGTTTGAAGTGGATATTATGAAGAAAGGTAGAAAAGCGTTAGAAGAAGTCAATCAAAAACTTGGCCTAGCATTTGATGACTGGGACCTAGACTTTTATACTGAATTGTTTCAATCAAAGCTGAAAAGAAACCCGACGAGTGTCGAGTGTTTTGATTTGGCACAGTCGAACAGTGAGCACAGTCGCCATTGGTTCTTTAAAGGAAAAATGGTGATCGATGGAAAAGAAAAAGAGCAATCATTGATCGATATGATAATTGATACCCAAATTACATCAAATCCCAATAACGTAATTAAATTCAGTGACAATAGTAGCGCCATCAAAGGATTTAATGTAAAAACTCTGAAACCGAAAAGCACCCAGAAACCAAGCGATTTCCTTCTAGATGAAGCGAACCAGCATTTGATCTTTACTGCGGAAACTCATAATTTTCCCACTGGAGTTGCCCCATTCAGGTTTTTATATTTTGTAGTAAATTTTATTATTATTGTTTTTATTTTTACTTTTATTATTTGAATTTGAACAAAAGTTAAATAATTGAAATAAGAGATACGATAAATATAAAGTACAAAATATAAAAAATAAAATCAGTGTATTTTTACTTTTTTTTTTAAAATTAGTAATATATGATTTTTTTATATTTTTTATAAATTATAAAATTTATAATTTTATAATGAAATTTCTTGGTGTACATTATTGAAATATGATTCTAGTGGTGCAACAACAGGTACTGGAGGACGAATAAGAGATATTCAAGGAATTGGTCGAGGAGGCTCATATATTGCCGGAACAGCAGGATATTCTGTTGGTTGTTTAAATATTCCAGGTTAATATCAAATACTATGTAAAATGTATATCAAATGTATAGAAAGGATTATGTGAAAAGATATTTTAATTATTTTAATACTTTTAGGGTATGATTTGCCTTGGGAAGATAAAAACTTAGAATATCCTACGAATATGGCTTCTCCATTAGATATTATAATTGAAGCGAGCAATGGTGCATCAGATTATGGTAACAAATTTGGTGAACCAGTGATATCTGGGTTTGCGAGATCTTTTGGAATGCTTAATGCCGCTGGATGCAGACGAGAATGGATAAAACCGATTATGTTCAGCGGTGGTTTAGGCACTGTAGATGCTAATATGACCGAAAAACTAGAGCCAAAAAAAGGTAACATGATAAATAAAGTAAATGATAAAAAGAAAGTATTAATTTATGAATTTAAAATGAAATAGGAAATTACAAAGAAAAATCTTAAAATAAATATATAATATAGTATACGAATATGTAACGAATACGTAATGTAGTATACGTTTTATGTAATTATAAATGATAAATTTTGTTATTACTAATTTTTCAGGCATGAAAGTTGTGAAAATAGGTGGACCTGTTTATAGGATTGGAGTTGGCGGTGGATCTGCAAGTTCTGTTGAGGTATTTATGAATCATTAAATTTCTCCAATACAAGATTATAAATAATTTACTTAATAATGTTCATTTCGGAATAACGACTTTTTCAGGTTCAAGGAGATAATAATGCGGAATTAGATTTCGGAGCAGTGCAAAGAGGAGACGCTGAGATGGAACAAAAATTAAACCGATTTGTTCGTGCATGTGTAGAAATGGGCTCAGAAAATCCCATTTTAAGTATTCATGATCAAGGTGCAGGAGGAAATGGTATGTTCATTATTTATTTTAAGATAAACAAAAAGTTTATATAAATAAAGTTTGATCAATTTATGTAAATTTAAATATCTAATAATAATAATAATAATAAATTCTGTATGTTTAATGCTATATGTGATTTTGTTAAGGTAATGTATTGAAAGAACTCGTTGAACCAGCCGGAGCAGTAATATTTACTAAAAAGTTTGAGTTGGGTGATCCGAGTATTAGTACTCTTGAATTATGGGGAGCCGAATATCAGGAAAATGATGCTATACTTTGTGAGCAGAAATCTGTTGAAATGTTGAAAAAAATTGCTCAGCGCGAAAGGTGTCCTATCAATTTTGTTGGTACTGTAACAGGAAATGGAAAAATTATCTTGTCTGAGGATGAAAATTGTGACGATTCTAAATATTTTGATGGAACTAATGATTTGAATACTCGTCATCCGGTAGATTTGGAATTAGAACTTGTGTTAGGAAAAATGCCTCAAAAGGTTTTTATTAATTATAATTAATAATTAAGATAATGTTTAAAAAAAGTTATTTTTAATGTTAATGTAAATTTGTTGAAATACTAATAATTATTGTATTTTCAGTATTTCAACTCAACCTTTATTAATATTTTTAATAATTATTTCTAGACTTTCCAATTGACAAAAGAGCCGTTGAAATTGTCAAAAATAAGTTTACCAGGTGACATAACAGTGGCTTCTGCGTTGGAAAGAGTTTTAAGATTACCATCTGTTGCGAGCAAACGTTATCTAACAAATAAAGTTGACCGTTGCGTAACAGGATTAATAGCTCAACAACAATGTGTAGGACCAATTCATACACCTCTGGCAGATGTTGCTGTGACTGCCATTTCACACTTTTCTACTGTTAGTAAAAACAAAGATTATATATTTATTTATACTAACTAAAAAATAACGCAAATTTTTCAAATTCTTATTTTTTTTAGGTCGGAATAGCGACTTCTATTGGAGAACAGCCAATTAAAGGATTACTAAATGCTGCAACTGGTGCCAGAATGACAGTTATCGAATGTTTAACTAATCTTGTTTTTGCAAAAATATCTGATCTAAAAGTAAGCAGCTTCTGCGTAAAATTAAATTGTGTTTAAAATAATGCTCAAAGTCTTAAATTCCATTTCATTTACAGGACGTTAAATGCAGTGGAAATTGGATGTGGCCAGCCAAATTGCCAGGAGAAGGTGCAGCTTTATACGAAGCTTGTGTTGCAATGTGTGCAATTATGAAACAACTTGGAATCGCAATTGACGGTGGAAAAGATTCTCTGAGTATGGCTGCAAGAATTAGGAATGATGTGATCAAATCTCCAGGAACCTTAGTCGTTTCTGCTTACGCTCCTTGTCCTGATATTACTAAGGTTTATTTTTGCTCCATTTGATCAAATATATTTTATCTAGAGATTAATCCATCCCAAAAATAATCCTTTTTGCATAAAATTACAAATTAATATAAATTGTTTGATATGAAAGACGTTGAGTTTGTTTAACACTTTAATAAAGTAAATTATTTGATGAGTTTGAATAAATTCATCAAACAATTCTATATACATATTCATAATAATTATTATTGTTTTAAAATATTAATTTTAGTATTTTATTGTGTTCCATTTACTCAAGGTTGTGACTCCTGATTTGAAAAGCCCTTCATTGATGAAAAATGGATGCCTTTTATATGTAGATTTATCTAATGGAAAAAGCCGAATTGGTGGTACAAGTTTGGCACAAGTTTATAAACAACTTGGAGACGAAAGTCCTGATGTCGAGGATGCTACTACTTTCCTAAATGCTTTCAATGCTACACAAAAATTAATAGAGGGTAATTATTTTTAAATTCTTATAATATTTAATACTTTTGAGAATAATATGATAAAATATAATGTGAAACGCTTTACATCAACAGAAGGAAAAGTTTTGTCTGGACATGATATAAGTGATGGTGGTCTCATCACATGTCTACTTGAAATGTGTTTCGCTGGAATTGCGGGAATAAATGTTGACATCAATCATAAAAACGATTCTGCATTGAATATCTTATTCGCGGAAGAAGTTGGATGGGTTTTGGAAATCGATGGAAACGATTTGCAATATGCTGTTGATACTTTTGAAAAGTACAATGTGCCCATTTATAAAATTGGCACCTCAACTGGTTTTGGCATTGAATCAAAGGTACAATTTTAATATATACGTTAAACTGTTTATATTTCATTAATAATTATTTCTTTGATGGTAATTTGATTTTGATATTATAAAATTAGGTTTTTAAACTATGAAAGAAACATTTTTTTTTCTAGATTGTTATATCAGTAAATGGAAAAGTTGAGCTGAATTCTACAGTACTTCGTGCAATGCAATCATGGGAGGAAACAAGTTTTCAATTAGAGAAAAGACAAACGAATATGAACTGTGCTGTAGAAGAATTTGAGAGTTTGAAAGACAGACATGCTCCAGCATTCAAGCTCACTTTTAATCCCGATGTTAAACTTGCAATACCAAACAATGCTCCTGGTAACATTTTTGTGATACGTTAAATCTTAATTATAGATTGAAAGACTTCTATGTCTTTCAAACTATATGTATATGTTAGATATTTTTGTTGAAAAATTAAATTAATAATTGCGTTTTTTATATTTTTAGATACAATTAATGTCGCTGTAATAAGAGAAGAAGGTACAAATGGAGATCGTGAAATGGCAGCTTCTTTGATTCAAGCCGGATTCACGGTATGCGATGTGACAACGCAAGATCTGATAAATGGCGATATTACACTCGATCGTTTCCGAGGAGTTATTTTCCCTGGAGGTTTCAGTTATGCAGGTTAGTAGATAAGAGTTTTTTTCGTAGAAAGTAATTAATATTAATCGATAATTGATAAAAATAGAATATTGTGGAAATTAAAAACCCTAACAAGTTCGGAAAACCAATTACATAAAATGAATAAATTACTTATGTTTTTTAAATGTATATTTTTAAAACATTTCAAATTGTACAAGAAATTTATATTATGAATTTATGGAATAACGGTAATTATTTTATCATATTTATCATTGCAAAAATAATAATGAAAAAGTATAAAGTAATAGCAAAATTCGATATTTGATTTTGTTTTATTTTAATTTTTTTAATTCATTAAAATTCAAACCAAATAAAACTGTTTATGAAATTCCAGTAATTATATCAAATCAATGTCAGTCTTATAACTAAGATAATATTTCATAGTAACTTCTGTTATTGACACACTTTTTCAAATTCCGGTTAAATTTGATAAAAATATCACTTAAAAAAGTCTCAATAAGGGGAGATTGTTCATGAATATGCTTTTTCATCTTTTAAATCACATAAATCATGCAAACAATGGCGTTGTGTTTCAAAATAGAGCAATTGTCTATATCTTTATTTTATCAATTGAAAAGTTATTTAAATTTTTGTTTAATGATTATCTATTGAATTTTTTTTTTGATTTCAAGAAATTTCTATTTCAATTTAGAAAATTAGAAAAATAATTCTCACTCATAATTTCTACAGATGTATTTGGATCAGCCAAAGGCTGGGCTGCAAGTCTTTTATTCCATCCTGAATTGCAACAACAACTTCAAGCTTTTGTCAATCGAAAAGATACATTCAGTTTGGGAATTTGCAATGGTTGTCAACTTTTAAGCTTACTTGGATGGATTGGAAATAGTTCTAACGGTACATAAAAAATACAAAATTAAATCTTATAATGAAATAATTTATACCATATCTATTTTTCTATTTTGCTCATTCCCATATAATGGTTTTATTTCTTTATAGGATTGCCAGATGTTGCGCTTGATCACAATAAATCAGAACGTTTTGAGTGCAGATGGAGTACAGTCAAAATTGAAAAAACTCCTGCTATTATGTTAAGAGGCATGGAAGGAACAGTTTTTGGTATTTGGGTAGCTCATGGCGAAGGAAGATTCATCTTCCGAAACTCTACTGTTTTCGAGTCTCTAAAAGAGCAAGATTGTTTAGCTATGAAATACACCGATGATTTTGGAACAGCGACAGAGAAATATCCATATAATCCCAATGGAAGTATAGGTAATTTTATATGACATAATTAAGATATAAATTAACAAAGACTGCGATTAAGGAAAGGTGTTAATTTTTAAATGATCGATCTGAATAAACAGGAAATTATATCCATTTAAACAAATTAATTAAATTATAATTTATAGTAAAAATTGTATTCTTAATTGCATTGCTCGTTTTATTTCACAGAGGGAACTGCTGCAATTTGCTCAGAAGATGGACGTCACTTGGCCATGATGCCTCATCCTGAAAGATGCACCCAAAACTGGCAAATGCCATGGATTCCAGCTGATTGGAAATTCAAGAACTCTCCTTGGCATCGAATGTTCGAAAATGCATACAACTGGTGCTTGCAAGTGCATTTATAAAAGCATTATTTTTTATACTGTAAATAAGACTTTTTTACTTGTACAAATTATACAAAATATTTGGAAGCTTTGGTTTCCCCAGAATAAAAAAATTTCAGAAAATAATTATATAAGTTAATTTTACAACTCCACAGAACGTTCCAAAGGTTCTGAAAATTAATCAGTTTAAAAAGTTGTAGAGCTAAAAATAATTCATCAAGAAAGTTCGAACACTTTCTGTGGATCAACCAATAGGAAAATATCTTTGATTGAGCCACACAACTTTATCTTGTCTACCTATTATCTATCTTTTGCATCTATTATCATCGCCGAAAATGTAACAGTCATTATCAACTGTTCCAAGTATAAATATATATATA
>JABFQD010002406.1:0-15308 GCA_022817045.1 Psix sp. ZL-2020
CTAATCACCAAAGATTAGAAGAAAGAAATAGAAAATAAAACTATGATTAATGTGATTTCCATATTTATTTTTATTCGATAACATGAATATTGCATATGTGTAGATTGATGTCGGCATTCATCACTTATATATTACGTGCAGTAGAGCACTGGATGAAAGTGTAAAAATGCTGACAAGCGGATAATGGAGGAGGTAGTCAGTCACTTTGAAAGATGACGTTGAACAGAAGAGGACCTGCAGAGGGGTGTTCAATGAGCCATGAAAGCTTGGAAAAAAGATGGATGAATATAAACGTGGTTGAGCTACGCTGGAGAGAAACAAAATGTGCTGAGGTTAATAAATCATATCCAGTCATTCTGTTCATTATTTCGTTCTTTTGTATTGTTACACACTATCATGTGCTGTTTTTGTGTTTGCCTGCAATACATATAATCTATAACAAACTTTGTTTGACTAATATAATAAGAAACTGTTTATGTACATGTTATATATTTTCTACCGTGATGTTTGACTAATATTTAAAAGTGTGATATCTTACCTATCAAGATAACAATTTGTAATTGATTCTATCAACAAAAATAATTTTGCAAATGTTTTCAAACTTCCATAATAATTTTTTCAATAATAAATATTATTTCGGAAATTTGAAAACATTTTCAAAACTCATTTATTATCAGGTTTTTATTAAATTCCATTATTAACGCAAGCTGAAGTGTAGAGTTCTATTGAAAATGGTGAATAGCAGCTGGTTAAATGCTGGTCACTAACGGAGTCTGTAGAATATATTGCGACCTCCCAACATATTCAACTTTATCGTGCAGAAGGCGACAATACACTGACAGATTCATATAGTGCCTCAGTATACATCGAAATAAGACGAAAGTGACATAAAAAGACGGCTGATGTATACAACCCTAAATTATACAAACACTAAATCCGCGTACCTAAAAGTAGATCTTTTTATGGAGATTGGTGAAATGATACAAGCATTTAAATCTTTTCAAAATGTTTTTCGTGCGTTAATGTATTTTAACAATATCTATGCAAATATATGCAAATTATATATATTTCACATTTAGTAAAATAAATTCAGATCTATACAAAACATATGTTAAAACTAAAATTTAAGATACGTTGGCCTACCTTAATTCATTTGTTTCTTAATTTCCTTTTATTGCTATTTAGTTATCATAAATGATTCTACAAAAAATTCAATTTTATACATAAAAGATAGAAAAGATTTTTGATTTCAGTTAAAAGCATTAATTTTAATTTAATGATGAATCATTTACATAAAAATGTCATGTCAAATTTAATCACCTAAACTACTTAAATGCATTGACATGATAAGTTTTCTCCCCTTTCAGAGCTTTGATATACAGTGCCTCAAATGTCTAAATATTCTGTGCTTCCGAATTTCATAATTTAGGTGTTATTAGTAGAATATTTATGTATGTCTATCTTTCGTGATAGTTGAGTAGTTTTTCTCATCGGAGAAAAAACTCGTTATGAAATTTCGTTGACTTGTTGACATATTGATATAGCAGGAAACAAGTCATCGGTTTGAATATATGCATTCTCAAAATAATTTAAGAATACCTCGTGCACTATGTGTGGGTACTGCACGAAATCCTATACATAGAATTGAGTTCATATTTTACGTTTTAATCTCTCCATTGTTCCAGGTATAACGGACTTTCGGAGAAAAATAATACCTACAACGAAACATGCGAAGCTGTCGACCATAAAACACCCACGTCGACCCCGAGTAACCAGCGCTTGCGCACGACCTGCATTTTTACACGCGTATGCCAGATCCTTGTACAGATTTTCTTGAAAACGAAAAATATGTCGTTTCGATGCTGTAAACAACACAACCCGTGGCATTTGACCTCAGCCGCGTACTGATACTATCTCCAGATATACGTAATTCAACGACTCTTTTTACAAATTTGGTGTCATTCATTAAGATTTTTAGTTAATCGGTAGAACCAACTTCCATAATGGACCACTCATTACAAACTTTTCGTGTCATTTCTTTGGAGCATCAGAATATTGTAAAATTTATATAATTAAGTATTAAAACATTCTATACTTTCATTTTCAGAATCACAGGATCATATATTGAGATCAAATTTTGACAATACCAAAATTAATAGACCATGAGTTCGAGTTATATGTCAGTATTCAGCATATAAAAAATGTTAACAAAATATACCAATTATATATAAATATACGATGAATTTTCGATGACAGTGTTTTTTTAAATTAAATCAAAAATATCCTTCTAGCTCCAAGAGTATACTTAACCGCTAAGTTAATCATAATATATTATTTAAGAGTCCCGATGGCTTATATTAAGACATGTCACAGTTATCCAGTGTAATACAAAATGATGTTTGAGTACCTTAAAATAAAATATAAAATAAATGTTGCGGTCATATTACAAACAATATTTTTTTACAGAAGTTAATTATTTGAATATTATAAATCCGTAAACAATTGTAAATAACGATTTTCAAAAACAAATTTAATTATGCCGAGAGTAATATATGACAATTTGAAAGAAAAATTATATAGAATAACAATCAATAATAAAATGTGAGATGGCGTCATTAGAATTTATAATTTTTTCGTCATTATATAAAAATCCAACAATAACCACATTTACAGTGTATTATAAAAAAGTGTGTTGAATATGTTGATTAAACAATTTGTATCGGCTGCATGTTACCATTTTAAAAATGCCAATTTTTTTAATTTTGTTGTCTTAGATTTGTATAATATATTATTCTTTATTTTTTGTTAATTTATTATAAAGATTAATTACCAAATTATCTACAGTATGAAAATAAAAACTAGTTTTAAATAAATGAGAAAATATGATCAATTCATTTAAAAGTTATCATAAAAAAGTGTCTTGATATATGAAATTATCTATATGGAAAAGGTGTTTATTTGTATAGTAACATTTTCTTTATAAAATATTCTAATATTGTTTTATTTAAACATAGTAGTTTTGTTAAAAATTGATTTCATTGTTATGTAAATTTTTTCTGAGTAAAAAATGAAAAGTTGATGACTGGCAAAGGTACGAATTTAGTCCATATAAGGAGAACTATACAAACCGTATCCAGTTTTTATCCACATAATTTGAATTTAAATTGGATGAAGACTGGATGATGGCTAAACTTTGCGTAGTAATCCTTAATCCAGACTTTTGCTAAAACCTATTTTCTTTGCTTTACTTCAAATTTTTCTTATTTATTGTATCTTATTCTGAATTTAAATTAAAAGAAATTTCCTTAGTATAACGATCAAAAGAAAATTTGTATATATGAAATATGAATTTTTCAGGGAGACTTAACCTCTTTTTAAGTATATATTGTTTGATCTACAATAAAAACACATATATATTGGATAAAAATGATTATTTATGTGAAATATTAATAACAATATATTTTATCTATGTTAATTCATACAAATTTTGATAAGTTATCTTACGAGTATTCCATAAACACCAGGCACGTAATAAAATAGAGGTTACGTTCAGCGTCAAGTTGTACTATTAAAATCTTTGTCTATATATACGATAGGTAAATGGCGATAATGCAAAGATGTAATAAAGATTCTGTTTAATTACAAAAATGAAAAATAATTTAATGTTTTGTACTGACAAAAAATTGAAATAGTTTTGATATTGTAAGTTTTTATTTTGTAACTATAAAAATACAAATTTATAAAAGAAATTATGAATTAACTATAAAATAATTATAAAAATAATATAATCGTATATAAATTTTTTTCATAGCACACATGAATCCTATTTCTTCATCTCCAGGAAAGATAAAACTTATACTTTAAGATAGAGTGTATTACACATGTTGGTAAACAGTGTATAATTATTATTAATCAGGATGCAGAACATAAAAATAATGACACATATATTTCGTTTCGAAATTCATCTGAAACTGTGAAAAATACAATTTTATGGGGTATAAATTAAGTTTTCTGATAACTGATTATATTTAGGTTTTCGTAAGGATATAATATCATATCAACTATCGCAATTCTCTTAAGACGATAATTATGCTTCATTAATGCATCGTATTGCTCATATTTCATCGTGTTAACGTCGATCGTGTCGTAAAAGCAAATATATATGCAGCGAGAAGGTCCCGAAGGTTGAGATTATAATACATTTATCGGCATTAAAATTCTACTTATCCGAGCTTTAAGGTCGCTTTCGGCACGTTGCAGAATCGCCTTCTTCTTGTTTCTATTACCGTTCGTTATATACCGCTTCAAATCGTAGGAATTATTTACGTGCCACGTGATTATAATGTTTCTCGTTTGAGATTTAATCGCAAGTCAGTTGACATTCACTTCATTAATTATAGTAAACAGCATAAGACTGTGACATACTTTATTAATGCGATTGATCAAAATGATCACATGTCGTCTATCGTCTTTCTGATCATAATTTAACGTGATCTATTTCACCAAAGAACATTATGCTTCATAATGGATTTTGTTGATCAGTGTATAATTTTTAATGTAAACGTTATTCCATGGGACGTTATATCATTATAAAATATGCTTTAGTATTTTTGATAAAGACTTTCAAAAATAAAAATTATTTTTCAAATCAAGTAATTTAAATGAAATATTTATGAAAAAATTAAATATACAAATTCAATTACATTAACTAAAATGTATTTCGAATGAGTCATGTAACATTTTCCTTGTAGTTATAAGTGAAAACCTGAAGGACTACTTGCGCTAAGTTATATAGTACTTTATGAATTTACGTTACTTTTCTTATGTATTTTTTTTTATTGAAATTAGCGATTTAGAATTCTTCTAAGCAACAAAAGTTAGCTCAAAAATCATAAAAAATAAAAACGATTTCACATTTTACAAAAATTATGACAGCTATATTATAGTAGCATCATCACGGTGACTACATAAATGGATTTGTTTGTATTCAAAAACGTAAATTCGAGTATTTGTTTAAATATATTTATTTTTTTTATGCCGAATCGGTGAGCGTATATTGTAGAAAAGAAACTGAATAAAGATCAATTGATACGAATATGAGGTTGATAATAGAGTGTTAATTATTGAGTTATAACCGATACTTATAGTTTAGGTTATAAAAACTACACTGACAGAGAAACAATCGTTATTAATAACTGAAATTAGTTAAATTATACTTATTGAAACAACGGCTATATCCAAAACAAGTATAAAACAACTGTTATATAATTAGAGTAAAAAATGTTGACAAGTATAATTTCAAAATGGAAAAAAAAACAAAATCAACTACGAATATTATTTCACCGTAATTTTCTATATATATTTTGCATGTATAGATGTATTAACTGTTCTGTGAATTATCTTACCATAACTTCTCTGAGTGTATACTTACAAATTAGCTATAACATAACAAATGCTTCTATCTATATATTGCTATATTTTTCATTACGAAAGACTTGATTTTAAAATCAGAAAATATTGCCATAAAATATTAACTTTGAATATATACATGAATATCAAAATACATGTTTCCGAAAAATCAAGATTATCTTTAAATTATAGTAATTTGAAGATAACTTTTATATAATATTATAACTTTAAAAATCAACATCGCTATTTATTTGAAAAATATTTGATACGATTTTGATAGATTTTAACAATTAAATATTATTTATTCAGATTTAAATAAACCTCGTTTAAATAAAATCATTTCTGAAAGATTAAAATAAGCCAAATTAAGATTTGAGTATATCAAATTAATGGTACACATTTAATTATATCTTTCAAACGTAATCAGATTAGATCAGGATGAAATTAATATCTTATTAGATCTAACTAAGTCGAATCGATGGATGTCCAATCGATGGATGGATAACAAAAAATGCTTTTACCCTTATTATTATCAAATATCGAATGAAGAAGTTTATTGAAAATACAATACAATTATTCAATATTAATATATTAATTAGATTAATTTATTTCCTCTGTATTCTGTTATGAAAATCGATATTATATCGATACTTTGAACATATTCACTCTTTTAAATTTAATTGTGGAAAATGATTATACAAAATAATCGTAAATTAAAATTTAAAAGATTACTCTGTGATCAAATTATAACTGATAATCTTACTCATACCAAAATTCAATATTATATATAAAATATATAAGCCCTAAAATTATTTTAGTATAAATCTAGAAACATTTTCGAAAACATGTTTTCCAATTAACAATTGTAAACCATATATATTAATATATTAAAATATCAATATAAGAGTATTTTTATCAGCGATACTTCAATATGGTAACATAATTGCGAAGTAATTATAAAAAGTTTATTCAATATGAATGAACACGAAGCCTCAAATTCGTATTATAGAAATTTTTAATTCTTAAGTGGAATAAAATTTGTGTTATCATTGTGATGAGTTCTACAATGATAGTTACTTAAAATAACCTTCTCACATGAAACTATTACAAATAATTAATTTTTCACCATTATTTTTTGCATGGGAAAATGTAAAGATACAAAAAATAATAGTACTATTATAAAGCTGCATTGGCAAAAGTAAAAGAATGTTTGGAATTATCATAATTGAAAAGCAAAAATATTTTTTCTAGGTGATACAAATATCGGATTTTTTTCATTAATAATACAAAATATCCATCATAATAAAAATTTTAAATTAACAGATACTATTTGATATTGGAACCATTGAAAATAAACTTTTATTTATATATTTAAATACTGTTGGAAATAAAAATATCAACTATAATTTTATTTCTGCTTTTAACATTTCTGAGATAAAAATTGAGTAGCACTCTCATCACACCAGGTAAGATACTACTTTCTTACAATAGAAATTTCGGATAAGTTGATATTTAAAGCTCCATTTTGATATATCTACCATCGAATAAGACATACACTATCTGGTATCAATTATATTGACGAATTTAATTAAATTGTCTAGAAATTAAAAACTGAATTAAGCAAATGAAACTGAATAAACTAAAATTCAACTTTAGGCTCCCTCAACTTCTTCAAAGAGGTTTGATATAAAAAAAAAATACTTTTGCAACATTCCTCATTAAATGGATATAGCAAAAATTAAAAGTAAGATCTAACTTATCAAAGTAGATAAATAAATAAAATTTATAGTCATTTTTTCACTTAATGAAAAAAAGCATCTAGTGAGCATCAGATGCCTTCATAAAAAAACTCTACATTATTGTTTTGAATAGTCTTGAAGCGACAAATGTTTAATTATTCATCCTTTATACGGATATATATAAAGACTTCATATTTATATCTAAGGTGATACAAACATGCAGTATATGTACAATTTTAGATTTTAAAAAAGGCTTTATTTTGAAGCTGGCAAAAGCTATATATGTGTGTAATAATATAGGCAATGAAAAAATAGAAACTTTTGGAAACGTCTATATTGGACAGTCATAGTCAACTCCCTGACTCAGAAGACAAATCAAATTAGTCAGTCTTGTCTTGAAGTCTCTGACATCAAGACAAGTCAGAGACTTGTCTTGAATTTCAAGATAAAGCAGTGAGGATCGTCCTTTTCTAATTAGTAGTATCATCGCTTCGTATGTCGACATTTCATGATCTTACAAAAGACGTGTAATCAATTAAGAAAGTAAAGGCATTTTATAACTTATTTTTCTAGCTTTGAGAAACTATTTCTTCAGCAAAGAAATAGTCGAATGGTCTTTTAATTTCTATATTCATTGTCGTAAATGTTTTGGACTTAAAAGTTAAAGTGTAAGTACGAGAGATATAATTAAATAGTTAACAAACTTTATTTTATTACATACATATTTAATCATTTCTTTTATCACATTTACCTTTGGAAGTTGATCGTGTTCGATGATTCTTAAATTGCAATACCATAGATGTTCGTATATAGAAATACCAGATTGAAGATGCGGTGATACTACTTTTTTATAAGAGAGGAAAAGATGACACTATATACATATATACAAAAGTCGTATCCGTGTCACCGCTTTTTTAATATGGCATCTCTGCATCATCCGTTCATTACAAATAAAATTAAATATATGAGTTTAAAATAATCAAATATTCCCTTCTGCATCATTAATTATTTTATATTTGAAATCTAAAATAAAATAAATTACATTTTAAATTAAAGTTTAATTTTTTAAATAGAATTGTTACGGTCTACAAAAAAATGTTAACGTTGCATTAGAAAAATATACGCTGAAAAACTAAAATAAAAAAATTTAGTTTTTTTAGTTTTGATAAAAATTGGCTTGACAAATGGATTTGTAAATATAATGTTGAAAAAATGAATGTTATTGTCAATTTTAAAACCATCTTCCATATAATTTATTTTCTTATTTTTATCGAAAATAGATTTTTTATAAAATTAAAGAAATGGTCATAGTTTGGTTCTAATACGGCTTTGACATGACTCCGGCATGCTCTTGATACAAATACCAATTGCATCTTGCGAAATGTCGCTCCAAATACGTAGCAAAGTTTTAGAAAGTTGTTGCAAATTTACTGTCGGTTGTACTAAATCATCAATGGACTTGTATCAACGTGCTTGGCCAATTGCAAGAGGTGATATTGCAACGAGGCGCTAACACATATTGTCATTTAATTTTAAATATATATTCACATTTAAGATTTGTAAAATTACATCAAACATTTGTGGTTTAATAAATAGACAGAAACTTAAAACTATGTTCAAGCTTCTGCGGATCTTTTTAAAATTTTATTCCTCACCGTGAAAATAAAAATAGATTTTTTGTTGTAACATAATGAAATAAAGTAATAGAAAAATGATACTTTCTATAAGCAATGAATTTCCATTAAAAAATAACACTTTTTTAAATCAAATTCTTTGTTCAGGTTATCCATAATAAAAATAAAAATTATTTAAAAAATGATTTTAAACGCTTTTGTTACCCTCAGTGAGATTAAAAAAATATGGTACACCTTCACAGGCCATGCCGTTATTTAACTGTTGACTTTTTATGTCAGCATACTACTTAACCTCTAATCTCAGCTGTGTATGGTATATTATGTACCTATTTTTGGATAATTATCTTCTTTTTGCAATATTAAAACATTATTAAAACAATATTAAAACATCTTCAATTTAAATATGTTTTAGAAGTCTACACTTTTAAAACATTTTTTAACATGTCTTCATTTCTCAATAATTTTCAAACACTTTAATTTGAAATATTTTATTTTTAGATATTTAATTTTCAAACATAGCATAATGCTCTCAGAAAAACAATTTTAATTACATAATAATAAAAAATACAAAATTGTAATCTGATCAATGTACCTAGTCTATGAAAACAAAGCATATACTGCATTTTTATAATGCTATACATAGAACATATATAATATACGTATGTTTCCAATATGTTCTGTATGTGATTTAAATATATGATCCAAAAGAGTTCCGTATTCAAAAGTTAAGATCACTACATAAAATAAAAAATGATTTTAATTTTATCTACATTACAATTAAATAAATCAATCCATACAAATTTAATCATGAGTTTTTTCATATTTTAAAATTTATATAAAAGATGAATGATTTATATTATATATTTAGATCAGATCTATATAGTATTCGATCTAATATTTAATAGACTGCATTTATTTATTGTTATTATTAAAATAGAAACGAATAATACAAACAAATATTAAACAATTGTACGTAATTTTATGATTTTCAAAAAAAAAAAAAATTGGCTTGAAGTTTTGGTCAGTTCATGGATGTATATTCTACAAAAAACTACACAGCGTTAAAGTCGAATATGTTGAGTTCGCACCGCATACGCTCGTAACAGTCGCCTGAGGCGCGGACATTCATCCTAATTAACAACTGCAAAATCACGTATACAAGTATCTGATACCGAGTGCAAGAGAGAGTAATCTCCTTGTTACTTACACGAAAAGCCTTTAGGCAAGGCAGCAACGTCATGTCTTTTAGACGTATCAGATTTGTTTATTCGTATATGGATATTTTGAACTCTTACAATTACGTTTATGACATAACTAGTGCCAATCAGATAAGCAACAAATATTTGTAATAAATTTTATTTACAATTTTTTGAAATTAAAATTGAACTTAAAGAATTGTAATATCTTAACATCGGTTTAATGAGGTGAATTCAACCAAAATAATAAAAACTGTCATTATATAATACTTAAAATATATATTATATTATATTATTATTTTTTGTTTTATTATATTTTTGTATTATATTTTATGTATGTTAAATATTTAGATTTTTCAACATATTTTTTGTTGCAAACAAAAACATACATTGCCAAAGCATAAATTCATAAAAATTGTGAATATCCAGGATTAAAATTGAAAAAGATTTAAAAATATTGTGTAGGATTTAGGGATATAAGTTTAGTTATTTTAAAGCGATATGGTATACGAGTAACTATTTTAATGAAGAAAATTAAGTTTAAAAATTTTATGTAATGTGAAATTAGTTTCACTATAAATTCGTGAATGAACATCTAAGCTACAAAAATCCAGAGCCGTAATCAGACTATTGTATGTAAAATTTGCTTTTCCAAAATATTACATGAACAATTTTCATACAATATTTTTCATCGATTTTAAATCTTCCAAAAATTTTCAGTAAAATCAATCATCTACAAATATATGAATTTCTAATTTAAAATAGTAATTTATAATACTTTTAAAGCATTATTTAGCAAAACAAGTAGATGTATTAATACACAAAAACATCATTTTTCTTGAAATTTATAATACTTTATTTCAAATTATTATTTTTAATAAAAATAACGTATTTTAAATTATTATAATGATAAATATATTGCACGATCTGTACTGTAAGAAAATATTAACACAAAATACAAAACCAAATACAAAAGTTAATTCTACAATCAACTAGCATTGTTATGTTTTTGTAAGTGATGAAACTGTAAATGTTAAATTAATAGAATATAGTATTTCCCGTGACTAGCTTCACTATTATTTTGCTTTTAAATTTGTTTGTAACTTTCTAAGAAATAGATTAATATGTGCGCAGCAAATTAATAATAATTAAAACTCGACGGCGAAATTTTTAACTTTTTATTATTTGTAAAAGTAATAGCTTCTATTTAAATTTCATAATAGTAAATCAGAATAGTTTAATAAGTAATTCGTATATTATATAAAAAACGAGCAAATTTTTAGAATGGATTTTGATATAACGTTCTTGATATAAACTGATAATATAAATTCTCTTGTTTCTAAATAAATATCATTTATTTTGTCAGAATATTTTACATTCAGTATAATTATTAATCTTTTAGTAATCTAATTTAATCGCTGTTAATATTATTATTATTATTATTATTTTTCGAAAAGTGTTATTCATATAATATATTAATAAGTATTATAACAAGTGAACTAATAAAATGTATGATATAATTTTTATTGTAATATGAGAATTACTATTATGGAAATATGAATTTTTAAAAAAACATTCTTTTATTTCTAAGACCTGCCTGTAATCATGGAGGGGGAGGATTACTATAAGTTTTCGTCATATTTTCACACAATAAGGTTCATGAAACCTTTTTTTGAATATGAAGATTTTTCTAAATAAAAAAATCTAGTTTAATATATACGAAAAATTCAAATATTTATATTAAAATAGTTTTAAAAACAATATTAATTATAGCGGTGTTGCTCTAACGAATGCGTTAAATTCAGAAAATCTAAAAATTTAAATTTAATTATCTTGAAAATTCAATTTGATTTTGTTTAAAAAATTAAAGTAGAAATGTTTTTAAATTATCTTTTATTTAACATATATTTTATATATGTTAACTTTGTATGCTATGAAGACTATTTTATTTTAATCTCATTTGTTGGTATTAAGTTTTTAATACATTTAAAAAAGTATAAATATTTTTATCATATATTTGATTTTATATTGCATTTATATATTAAAACTCACGAAAAAATTATATTCACATTCAGAATGTTTATATAGATTTTAAATTTTAATATTTTGAATCCTAACTTGTATTATAATATATTTTGATTATTTAGCATTTATTACTGATAATATTTATTATCTACTTATTTTATTTTCAACATTTTACTGCTTCGGATTGAGCATTGCTAAATAAACTACGTATGGATCATATCATCTATAATTTACCAATCAAATTTTACTTTGGACAATCAACCTTTAGATTGCCATGTAAGATGAAATGCATTTCGTAGAAAATATATCCTATAAATTTACCAACATCTACTATTATCCACGTTTCATCTTCTATATTCTCAATATTCACAGTAACTATTACTCTACTTATGTACTGTCTGAATTTATCGCAATACACATTAGCATTTTGTAATACGACATCATAGAATCACCATATATATTATATATATTTATATATATATAATTTGCAATAAATTTTGTAGGAATATAGCTCAGTTGTATTCCAGTTTAACTTTTATTTTTAATATATAAAATTATACGACGTGTTTTATAGAATTAGGAAACAAACAAATTAGTTGTTAACTTAACGAGAATTTTGTTCTATTAATAAAATAGCTCTATGCGTGTGTATACACAGAAATAGTTTCTGTATAAGTAATTATACCATGTCAGCAAAAAATCAGCCTCATTTTTCAAATGTAACTCAAAATACATAATTATAATTCTTAAAATTACATTCTTATGTGCGATAAGTATAAGTCTAAGGGTTCAAACAAAATACGCCGTTTTTATTTCAGATGATTATAGACGACCAAAGGCTGTGAACCAATAACCTCTGCACTCACGCAACGACATCTATAATTTACTACGAAACGTAGTATATGTTACCATTATTATCGTTTAACATAATGCGTCTCTAAAGATGTAACGCAGCATTTTTGATAAAATGTTATGTGTTACTAAAAAGTCGATTTATACTTCCTTGTATAAATAATATAAATTTCAATTTTTCATTTAACTTTATTGTTTAAATCAATTCTTGTTATTTGTACTACTTTAGTATAAAGTGTCATTTGATGTCGCCACAATATAAACCATACAAAATTTTAAAATAAATATTCTTCTAAGAAATTATTATAATATTAAAGAAATGTTGATGATTTTTTATTCTAATTCAATCACATTTGCAATATGTATACATAATATCTAAATAAGCAATTCACAAAAATGTAAATGAATATATTTATATATTTTTAAATTGATTGTTCAATTGAATACTGAGTCATTATTATTATACGAGACTATTGGTTTTATTTAAAAAAATTGAAGTGTTATAAGAAATATAAATGGACAAAAGCTTGCATGAAATTTAAATTTCATCTAAAAATATTTTTAAGCATTGATTTTGAAACTACCTGAATGTATTTGAATAATATACAATACAAGTTTTCGATATATCTATGAAAAACTACAAAATCTTACATATGTCATAAAAATGACTTTTCCACGGGTTTAAAGCACTCGTTTAAAAATAAATCACGTTTATATGCATTTTTGACATACATCCCGCATAAACATGTTAGTGTACTCAGTAAATGACTTTTTGGCATACGCAATGTTTGAACATTTCAAAATATTCTTTCATTGTGATTGAATATCTTTTTACAATGATAAATTACGATTGTTAACAGCTGTATATAATTATGTGTAATTATAAAAGAATAAAACGATACAAATGCAGCGAAGAGCGATAAGTTATTCAGTTATATATCATATGTGAAATAAAAAAGGAGTGACGGTGATAAAAGTAATTTTTCTGATTTGACAAGCCCAGTAGCGGTAAAATCTTTCTTGGCTTAAGGCAATTCTAAATAGGTTCGGCTCGATAATTAAAACTCTTTCATGAAATTGTAGACAAACACAGCGTCTAAGTAGCTGTCATCCTTTACCCATGTCAGTTTGTAAGTCGGCTCTCGACGAGCTATCAATCACTCGACATCCTCACTGCCGTTGCTCGGTCCATTACATTTCTATTTTGAAAGCTGCTTAATAAGCGGGTCTGGCTCCGCAGAAGAGACAGACAGGTTTCACAGTATAAAATATCGGATTGCCGCGTGAGCAACGGCAGCGCTCTCGTCATCGATGTTCCAGGGATGCAGCATGTAGAGTAAGAAGAGGCAGAGCTGTAAAAGCGGTGAAATATCAAAGTCGGGATGGGAGCTGTCATCGTCGGGCCAACATCATGGGTGGCGTGTTGAATTAGAATGCTTACTCACACTAAAGCAATCGACTATCCCTTCCACCGTGCTTTTCAGCAGTGGGGAACTGAACAAATGGTAGAGGTGGCACTAACAAAAGTTGCAGGTGGCGTTGAGAGCGCTGCGCAGAGTGAGCGGACATTTTAGAAAAGAACCCCGCAGCACTGCTCGTCCGGATTTCGTACTGTGCGCGTTAGTCTGTGTTTAATCAACCAAAATTATTTATGGTTTTTTTGGTTTTAAACAACCCCATCTGCCAAGACAATAATTTGTGGATTTTCAAGTGCTCCGAATTCATGTTACATAGTGCTGTGTGATTTTTAAAAGTGCTTTACCCAAATGGTTGTGCTCGAGGAGAGCAGTATGCTGACCACTGGACATAATCAGTATCTCCAGCCAGATTACCTTTCTCCGCTTCCACTTACGGTTGGTTATGCGTGTTACATACTCGTATGATACACTTTTCACCCTGGCATTCGAATTTTTTGATATTTTATGTATCTGTGTGTGTATGTGTGAATACTCCTATTCGAATAGCCTAGTCGTGTGTGTGTATGTGAGAGAGTATCTATGTGTGTGTGCACATATACATACACACTAGCATGCGCATAAAGTTGCATACATGCTAGTGTGTTTATGTTTAATATAACCATTTTTTCATTCAAACAAAATTCGAATGACGCTTTACGTATTTTCGCAAAAATGTTCGAATCATGTAAATTTAATATTTTTCGGATTAAGCAATTTGCTAGCGTGTAAAAGCAAAACAATTTATTATAGTCACAGTTTGTATTATGAAATATACAAAATAAACTGGATAAATCAAATTTATGAAATAATGTAAAATAAAAAAACAATTTTACGAGAAACTTTATTTCAAAAAGATGATTTTTAAATCATAACATTTTTTGAATTTTTATGCTTTATTTATTATTTGTACGTAGCATTATGTTAGAAACTCACTTGAAACATAAATTCGTATAACATAATTTTGTTTTTGCTAAGAATATTGAGAAATACAGTTTA
>JABFQD010002407.1:0-15304 GCA_022817045.1 Psix sp. ZL-2020
GGACGAGCCAAGAATTATGTTTATTCTGCAATTTTATTAACTATTCTTATTGAAAAATTTACATGAATTTTGATGTATTTTATGATATGCTTTCCGTAATAAATTTCTTCCTATTTCTCAAGTATGAACACATAAAGTAAAACAGGAAAAGAAAACATTTATTTATTAAATGAAGAAAATTTTTGACGTCACGGTTTTACTTCGGCTGTCGCAGCTCCGGGTCTACTGGCTCGTCACGCCATCTGCATATTGAAGCAACGATTCAGCATTGTTGCTGGGCCTTGCCACCAGAAACAGTCGTCAGGGGCTACCACAGTTACTACTGCACTCCAAGCAATCCAGGAAACCAAACAGCAAGCAAGCAGGTACATTTTCCAGTGTTTTGTACTGGGGCCGGCGTTCGACCATACGCGCGAATCGATAACAGAGTCGGCATTTTAAAGGAAACAAAACATTGTCCACATTTCAATCATAATTTCTGAAACCAAAACATAAATTCAAAATGTCAATGTCTCAAAATAATATTTCAGGTTAGCTGAAAACGCACCAGCTGTCATCATTTGCACGGGTTCACTCGGATTTGCACTAATTTGCACGGATTCACAAATATTTGCACGGGTTTGTTCGGATTTGCACGCGTCTGCACGGGTTGACACAGGTCTGCAAGGGTTCGCAAAGGTTTGCACGGATCGCTTTCGAACGAGCACGCGCACGGTTTCTACGGGTCCAATCAACTTACCGAACAAATCCAATCGTTTTTTATTGTTGTCAACCGGTTATGCCCCCAGCGCCACCTATAAATGGTCATATTTTGACCAACAAAAATTAACTCAGACTTTATCTGTATTTGGAATTCACAATCTCACGAAAAAAATCAAACTCAAAGTCACGTTATTCGTCAGTTTTGAAAACACGTCATTTTTTATAATATATCGTTTGTTTAAATTTCCAATTAATAATTTTAATTTATTTAATCACTTCCGATTTTTCGGATCGGGGTCAGCATCCATTAGCCCAAAAAAATAAGAACTTTTATTAATTGAAAATTAAATTCTAATCAATGAACTTTTATTTTAAAAACAAAAATCAAAACTCGCATTGTTGTGCCCCATTGACGGAGGTCACAAAATTTTACTTGATTCCGAAAATTTCGCATTCTCCTATTTCTCCACAGACAATGACACACTTATGCACAGAATAGCTGCGCGCTCATGAGACAGAGAGATAGCGATAGCTCAAATTAAAAGCGTTAGAAATACATTGAAAAGTGAGAGAAATATGTCAAAGCGGGATCTGCAGGAAACCATGCGGGGCCAGCGGTCATGCTAGCAATAGAACGGAACGCACTCACCGGGTTTCTCGTTATTTTTTCCCGGCAACGTTCCTGCCATGGCAACTCCCTTCCTCCGGCGGCGCCGGTCAGTCTCAGCCACACATTTCAGTTAAGCCTCTAGAAGCACTCGCGTACCGCGCCGCAATCGACGCGAGCAAACGCCTCTTGCCAGTCTTCTTTTGGCAAAAGACAACCGCACTAAAACGGTTTTATTTTTCCTCGCCGGCAAAACCTGGCATGCCCGTCGTGCTGTCTTCTACCCCCGCGCGCTCGTGCCCCTCGCGGAATTTCCCAAAATTCATATCGATCTAGCGCAGTCGCTAGGTCAATGAAATCAGTCGTGGATAAGTAATGTATGATTCCATTCATTACAATATAAACCATTTAGTAAAACAATGACAGAATTTTCATTTAGTGTTTAATAAACATTGTCTTCTATTTTTGGTACATTGAATTAAAATTACAATTAAATTACAATGATTTTGATAAATAAAAAATTTCCAGTAATTTTTCATATTATTTTTAACTAACAATATGGTTATTATTTTTTTTACGTTTTTGTGTTCGATAATTCTTTGCTCCGTTACTCGATAATTTTTAAAGTTTCCCGCTTCAAATAATTGGAAGAGAGAACCCCAATTTGTTATTGCAGATTCTTTCTGGATTCCCCAGAAAGAATTGCATAAATTTCACATACGATTCAGGTCATTTTCGTTGACAGATGGCGCTGTAATCGACAAAAATCGAAATTGGTAACAATTTGTTAAAAAATAGGAATATCTCGAGAAACACGCATCGGATCAAAAAACGGAATAATACGTATCGAATGTTATTTGAAAAGCTATCCAATGATACTAAAAACATGTTCTCTGGAAACCAAGTTTAGCGTTACTCTGGAACCACGACGTGGAAGAATTGGATTTCTGTTTCTTTTGGGGTGCTTGTTTAATGTGAGTCCCCTTGCCTCTCACTGTTCAACTATGGAATTGAAATAAACGTAACATAAAAGTAAACTGAAAGTAAAGTTGAAATAAACAAAAGTAGAAATTAAAGTTTCAAAATAAATTGGTCGAGTAAAATTACGAAAGTAAATGTTCGAATTGTTTGCCGTCAACTTCTTGACAATAAGTTAGTCGATAATAAAATGATTCAATGCAGTGTGTAAAATATCGTTCAGGAATCATTGCACATTTATCAAATATTCGTTGACGTAACTCATTTAAAGTAAGGGATTTGGTTTTAAAAACTCTATCTTTTAGGTATCCCCATAAAAGAAAGTCAAGAGGTGTGAGATCTGGTGATCTAGCTGGCCACTTAATTGGTCCTCGTCGACTTATCCAACGATCAGGAAAAACAGTATTTAAGTAGTCACGAACATTTCGACCATAATGTGGTGCAGTATCATCGTGTTGAAACCACATATTTTCAAAATTGTCGCCAGCAATTTCTCTTATTGCAGGAACGATTTCATTTCGAAGCATATTTTCATATTTCACAGCATTCAGATTTTCCTCAATAAAAAATGGTCCGATTAATCTGCTATTCAAAATTCCAGCCCAAACGTTTACTTTTTGTGGATATTGCATTTTACTTTCCCGTTCTTCATTTAATTCATGAACTAAAGACTTTTTATGAGGATGAAATTTGTGTTTTGTCAAGATCTTGTGGACAGACTTGTTATCAATTTCATGCACCTGGGCAGCTTTACGAGTACTCAAGTGTGGATCCTCAAAAAATGATGATAAAACATCTAAGGATTTATCGTCATTTGTTCCTGCTGTTGGTCTTCCTGACCTATCCCGATCTTTAGCTCGACCTGTTTCTTCAAACCTTTTAACTGGTTTTTCCACAGTTGATGTTGAAATCGGCTGTTGCCCATCCCTGAAAGTATCATTAAAAAGATTTCGTACATCACGATAAGTTCTTCGCAAATCACCCTAATCTCTCATTATAAAAATAGACATCGTTTCCTATTCGTTTACATGTTGCATCTTAAGAGTATAAACCTACTTTGTTTGTCAGAAACTTTTTCAGTTCAACTACTGAGAGTGCAATGAAGTCTAATTGCACTACTCTGTCTCTTACAGTAGAGCGTAGTTTACGGTCTAGCCGCAGAGAAGCCGTGATCAGTTCTTTGGGAATCTAAATGTGCAATAACAAATTGGGGTTTCCATTTAAGATTTTAAACTTGCCCCCCACCCTACCCTCAGGGGGTGGGGGATTAAGTTTTACATCATTGGATAACTTTTCAAAAAACTTTCGATACGTATCTTACTGTTTTTAAATCAAATACATTTTTCTCGAAATATTTGTCTGTCCCGGAACTTTTTCCACACCCTGTATAAGTAACAATCTATTTATATACATTGTTTATAGCTACAGCATTTGCGTCAATGCGTCATTAATTGAAAAAAGGCTTTACATGGTAAACATAGATGTAACATGTAAATAAGTAGATGTAATGCAACAATACTTGCAGAAACATAAATTTAATTTGGGACAAAAATGAAAAAATAATATAGAATTTATTTGTATGCATTGATTTCGGAGTGATTATTACAACTAAATTTTATTAGTACCACAGAAGCATTATTTTATTTTATGCTAATTCAAAAAGTTCATAATAACCATTTTTTCCCTTGTTAATTGCTAATAAAATGTGAACATAAAATTAATTCTCTAAAATTAAGACCCCAAAAAAGGTATGTCCACGTATTACTAAAAATAGTTAGTGATTTCTGTTGAAATTATCATAAACTTTCATTATCATTTATTAATTATCAATTATTTTCTTTTGTTAAGATTTCAATTTTCCCGCCTATTTTGAATCTTATTTCATTCAGCTCTTTCTTTTTGATTATGTGAACCCTACGCCCTCTACAACCTTTTTGTATGTACGCCATGCTTTTTTTTGAATTACTCAGTAGTCTCGAATATGTAAAGCGCGTTAGGACTCTTTAAAATAAAACTGTCTTTTCTTTTTAATTACATTGTGTTCGCTTCGTGCTTGTGTGAGCCACCCTCACCTCCACATCTTTCAGTGTATCTGAAGATTTTAATAAATTATTCATGTAATTTTGAAAATTCATTTTCATATTGTGACACCGATTGAAATGCGTAACAATAAATTAATTTATCTAGTTGTACTTTTATCTTTACGCGATAATTATCTGCATTTGGTGCATTTGAATTTATAATATTCATCAATGTGATTACAGGAGCATTCAATAAAATATTATATATTATACGTGCGGCTTTTTCACTTTTTATATGCTCATGCAAACCAGAGTGTCAAGTCAACAATAAAGTGATTTATTTTTGTCTTTAAATATATAATAACAATGGAAAACTTGTTTTCATTCTTTATTTTCGATTTTAACACAGCAAATGAATGTAATTCGTGATATATAAAAGCAAATACTTTTATCACAAAGAAAAGTACATTTCTTTGTGGTAGAATACTTGACAATTTAATAAAATTATCAAGTTTCTGAACAACATTTTGTAGTTCATAATCCTTATGAACTAATGAATTATTATTATAAAAATAACCTATATTATATTATTATATAAATAGCCTAATGAATTATTATTCATTAGGCTATAATTGAATTATTTAACTTACGAGATATAAAAAATAAAATATCTGATTGACACCGTAAATAATCAAACAATAAATTATGGTTCGAAGTACGATTGTCACTCGATTGTGGAAACTGGAATATTTAAATAAGCCATACATTAATTTAAACAAAATTATTATGAATTTTTTATAATACATGAATGTATTTAAATGCACTGTTTCAAATTTCAACTTTATCATATATAATAGTTAGGTAAATTCATTTTCAATAATTAATAGTTTTGAGAAAAGATGACAGATAGCATATATATTTTTACTAACGACAAAAATGTTTATGAGCCTATTAAACATAGTTCAGTTCTGCTGCATCGTTAAAATGTTTGATAATCTAATAGTGTTCAAAAATATAAACTAGCAGATTGTAGAAGATATTGTCACATCATTTTTGAAAACATTACATCTCGAGGATTGTAAGAGGATGTCGCTACCTTGGCAACTATAAAGTAAGTAATAGTAAAGTAATAACTACTCCATTTATGATTCAAGTTTTTTGTAGATAAGGTCTATGAACCGAGCCTCACAGTTTCTCGGTTGATAAAAAGTTATGAATTTTTTTTCTTTTTCCGCTCACACCACATTGAGTATTGAGAAATTAAATAAAAATTCACCCAGTCACCAACCTTAAACAAGCTATTCAGAGGCATACGTATGATATGAAAAAATTCATATCGTACTATGAGTCTAGATTGCACATCAACAGATGCGCGTTTTCTACTACTTTTTCTATATTTTTGGGAATTTGAAGAATTTTAGTATTAATGCATGCACTCGAACGCATATGCCGATAAATCACAGATGTAACTGAACAAGTTCATAATCATAATTAAGATAAAGAATATTATTAATAATAATTATAGTAGTAATTAATTTTAATAGATAAGCGATTCAACTTGCCTGTTTTTCCCAGGAATCGCTCACAATTTTTTGTTAATTTCAGTTTGAATTGATTATTTTATCCGAGACTCCTAATTTCCACAAATTTTTTTCGCTTGTTGCTGTATTCCTTTAATTTGACTTCCTTGTATCGTTTTTGGTAAAATACTCTAACACGTAATATAACGTCTACCAAAACATAGTTATTACGTGGTTTTATATTTAATTTCTGATACCTGAGAAGTTTCCTTTGAGTAATATAGTGAGTTTCATATTTTCAAAGTTTTGTTTACTACTCTTTTAATAATAAATGAAATACTTTTAAGCAAATTTTATTTGAATTAGCAACTAATATAGAAATAATATAAAAAAATTCACAATAAATAGTGCATATAGTATACAGTCATGTATTATTTTTGTTTCTACTAAGTTTTTGTAGATCAAGCTTCTCCTATTCTGCTGTAAAATAAAAGACTCAGAGGGCCAGATACAATAAGGGGATTAACGCTCAAACTCGGCCTAATGGCTTTCCCATGTCGTGGGATTCTTATGAAAAAACAAAGTTGTTCGACGATTATTTTCTATTTTCTGAATAATGGAAGGCAAGTTTTTGGTTCTTTTCATGTTAGATGTTTTGCCATTATTTTTCTCTTCTTTACTTTTTGTCAACGTAGCATTTCCAAAAGATACAAAACATACTTTTAACCTTAGTTCGTAGATTATTGCATCAATTTTTTCAAATCTTTCACTTTTTCTTTACTGTTCCCAATCTCACAAGCAGGGGCAATTTTTGGTAATTTCTTCAACTCTGTCAAGTTTCCAACAAGATCATTGTTAGTAACTTGTTGTAGTTATAGAAAACATCAATCTAGCCAATGAGATATTAAATTATTCAATCAACTTTATTGATCTTGATTTTTAGCAAATTATAGTTGTTTTGCTCAACAATTTGTTCATAATATAGAACCTCGATGACCTTGGCACTTATCATAATGAAAGAAAATATATTTTTGTCACCATATACACAAACATTTTTTCACAAATTTAGTAAGAGTGACCTTTTACGGGAGAAAGGTGCTGAAGTTTAAATTTCACGATTAAGGAAATCATCGAAAGCAACTGCGATTTTTATGATGTACATGCGATCCGCGCTCCGTCGTGTCAACATTTTCTTAAAAATGTTACAACACGACAATTTTCATATCAAACAACTTAAAACTTTTCAAAAACTAAGTTTGACATATTAGAAACGACTTTTTCGCTGAGGATAGGTCAAAATAAAAAGTTCCTTTGACTCGTTCTTTATTTGAATGTAATAAGTTCGCGGGTGGTGCTTTATGAAAACGAATAGAGAATAACGACAAACTTACTAAGTTTTTAATAATTGGATTTGAAAGATAGAGACAAGTATAAATCTAATTACTATAAAAGTTTGAAGTGATTCCGTTGACTATTGTCTGAGCTATCGCAAGCTGAAAAGAATAAAGCTATTGAAATTAATGAGTCTGAAATCCGTTGTTTTTATTTTTTATGGGTACTTTTTGGACAAAAAAATGTTTAGACAAAAGACATGTAGTTGTATGTGCTGAATCTAATAATGTTTTTTATTTTTTATTGTGAGCAACTTTGTTTTTACATAAAAATCCCTCAATTTAGGAAAGCCACTTGGCCGAGTTTAAGAGCTAGTTCCCTTATTGTGTCCGGCATTTCACTTAATACCTTATACTGTATAAGTGGAATTCGATATTTCTTATAATTTCTTTTTCTCCAATATTATTTACATTATTATTATCTGATATCTTTCCTCTCTTTTGATTTTGATAGATATCTTGTATATCACATCTAAATTATATCAAAAGAATACATTAATATTACGAGTAAAATATCCAGAATTTATAGTTCCGGTTGAAATAAATGATATAAAATCATATGAAAAATAATATATATTCATGCATGAATTATGTATGTTTGTATTTTTTCTTATTGTAGAAGTATTATCAAATCAAGGTATGAAATATTGGAATGTCATTAATTATTTATAGAGTAATATAATGGATTGTAAATTTTATTACTTGAAATAACTACTAATTTGTTTAAATGGCTCTTTATATAAACATTTTTTTCAACATATATGTCACAAAAGAGCGGTTTACTGTACGCGTCAATCCCATGGGATGAACGCTTGTCTCTTATGTTACGTACGATATTTTCCTTGACAAGGGCACATAACTTATATTTGTATTTCGTTTTCCAGGAAAGAAACACGTTATTAATTCCAAGAGAATGCTATTTTTCGAAGGGAGAGAAGACGTGTTATTTTTCTTTTAAAAGATGCATTAAAAAAGCTGTTTTTGTGCATATGTTACGAAATTGAATCTTTTCATAAATCTGTAGAGAAAATCAATAATAGATGATTCTCGATGAAAACTATAATAAAATCTATTACAAAATTGCAATTGTTACAAACAACAAAACAAATCTAATATAATATAAGAAAAGAAAAGCGGATCATTGCTATAATTATATGCGTATCATGAATACAACTGCCTGTGGAGCATGTCTCGACCTTTTGATACAGTTTTTCAATACGATCTTAGTTCCCAACAGAAGGTATAAAGTAGAACAACACAATGTTTTTCGGAAGAAATTCAATATCGCGAATGCTTCGATTCTGTTAATTAAAAAGTTCAAGCAATTTAAAAATCATGGCACTAAACAAAAGCTCCGTGTTGCAGCCGAGACATTGGAGCGCTTCAAATTGTTTATTTAAGGTTAAAATCATTTTTTGACTGATCATATACTACTATTGTTTATGAATCGTCATAAGTTCTTTTGCAGTCGCAATGCTTGATGGTTTTTTTGAATTTACAAATTTAAGAGTATAACGTCACTCTACACTATATGCATCAAAAAGGATAATACCACTGGGGATGCTCTGAGTCGTTTCGAATACTTCAATCTTCTAAAAAAACAAGTAAGCATACATAAACCAGCTAAACTTGTTGATACAAAATCATATGATAAGACAAACACCAAAATAGTCGTTTTTCGCAAAAAGAGTATCATGTTTTTGTTCATATTACGTAATTAAATTTTCAATCCAGAGAATGAGCGAATTGAAATTACCCAAATACACTGAGTCATTCTAACATTACAAAAAAAACTTCTGAAATTTCATCTATTTTTCACTATTTGAAATACTACAAGCAGGTAGATTGACTAACGTCCGTGACAATTCGACCCTGTTAGGCAAGAAAGAGTTGTTCTCACAAATGGTTTGCTGCAGATCACAAGGTTGGAGAGCCTTTAATAATGGATATCTGTAAAGTTATTGAAACTGAAATAAAAAAATGCCACGCTAATTCGGCTTATGTCGAAGCTCTACGTAAGTTCGTCTTCCACTAGTTGCCTATTAAAAAGTAAATTTGCTGAGTCATCCATTTATTCAAGTTGAGGCATTCTGATTTTAACCAATTGTTACATCATTTCTCATTTTCTAAATCGTCTAAATGTAGACTACATCGTTTTGCAGCTTTAAAAAGACTATTATTAAAAGAAACGCTTTTACTTGTTTCAATTGTAGGGTATAAGTCATATTTATAAATCCTTATTTCTAATTTTACATTTTGATTCGTTTCTGATTTTATTTGTGATACTTCATGCTTTGATATTACTGCGATATTGTCAGTTAAGTTTTTCAAAATCTTTATAACTCCTAACCAAATTTACATTTCCCTTTCGATTCCCTTTCGAAGTGTAGAAGTTTATGATGTTGTTAAAATCACCGCTGACACGTAGTGTTATTGTTTGGGCATTGTGGAAACATGTATGGTAGATAAAAAATTGAGTCATAATTTTTTAGCCTTGCATATAGCTTGTCATTCATAACTTTTTGGATTTAGTATATTTAAACTGGTAATGAGACTCAGAACGCATTTATTTTTTCAGAAAAAGCGCTTTCTTGTGAGAACAATTTCACTGAATTTTTTCATGATCTTATTTGAATTCAAGTAGGATCTGTCTTCATGAAGCATCAAATTTTCAAGAATGTTAATTTGATTCTTCAAGACTACGCTAAGCTTTTGAATAACTTACTGGATGAACACAATCCACCAGTTTGTATTTTAAAAGTTTAAACTCTCGAATAAACCTAGGATACCTTGAAGGTGTCGCACATGAGCTTAAGTTTAGTTAGATTATCTTGGTTGCCGTTTAGTAGAGAAAAGTACATATTCAGGTAGTTACTGATCAGAACTCTTTTATTATCATATCGTTGTCTTAGCGTGTTCCAGATAATTGATTAAATTTTATTTGAGATAGTTAAAACACTCAAAATCACAGCGACTTCTTCTTTCAACATGACTCTAGGATATTGCGTCTTTTTGAGAAAGAATGGTAATTAAAAACATGTTGAGAAAAAAAATGTATATTAGTTTTTATAAATATAAATGTAAAAACATTTTTCTATACATAGGAATCAGTATATTAACTTGAGAATTTTTCTCTCGTATGTTATCTTCAAAACATGAACATCTGCTACACACTTAAACTTGTATCTCAAAATTGTGTTTTTTAGTTAGTGCTATTTTATCACAAATCTGACGACTATATTTTGAATTTTATAAGAAAAATAAAATTACAGAATTAGAACTGTAAATAATGTTGTCTGGTATAAATTCTAACAGTAGGGATTTTCGTTAATTTTGATCTTTTATTAAAATTCCTTATCTTGCTTCAAATCTTGAAGTGACTGGACCTTCCTTGCACTTCGATAGAATAAATAAATCGTGAATACCATAATTGAAGTGATAGTTTTATTCTTCCATCCATACTGTTGATAATATAAAACTTATTTCTTATAATTACGCGAACTATAAAAGTATAATATTAATTATATTAATAAATTTTATTTATTTTCAAATTCAACTGATCCATAAGACACGCAGATTTCTCAAATGGAATGTTTCTAAACTTATAAATAATTATATAAGATTTGACTCCTGCGTTGAGCAGGGAGAATGTGAAGATATTGTAATCGTACTCACGTGTATCGCAACCACAGCACTAATCAGCTGTTACGCGACACTACGTGAATATCACCTAAACAATCCGTAAGGAGACAGCACCTCCTGGTCCACTGACCTACTTTATCGATATGACATTTGTATAACCTTTGTTTCCAATAAAGGGCATAAAGTATGTCAAGGTTACTCTTCCTACAAGTCAATCGCGTCCGCGAATATTTAAAAATTATTGAAAGGCTAGTCTCGAGATCCCAGTTTTTTTTTTCACGAAACTGTATATTGGCAAATCTGCCTTTTATACAAAGTGAGGAAAAGTGACCAGATAAGTTCGTCAGTAATAGGTGTGAGTATTCCTCGTTAGTGTGTCTGTAGTGCTAAGCTACGCTCACTACTAACTTCATGTTGTCCTAACCCTAACTATACCTCCTTCTCCTAGGAGATAATCGTGGACATCGATTCCTGATGTGTCACAACCCCCTAGGACAGTCATAAGGGAAATGATACTTTCGGGAGGAATCAAAACATTGAATCTTAAAATTTAAATTGTAAAAAATTTTGGCGGCAAAAATTCAAAATTTGAAGTAATGAGAATTTAGGCGGTAAAATTTAATTTGATGAGAAAGAAAGCTTTAGGCGGTAACATTCGAAGAATTTAAATTAAACTAAATTTCAAAAAAAAATATATAATATATAAAACATATATAAAACTAAAAAATATACATTCATATACTTATAAAATCTATATATATTTTTTTGAAGTGAAATGATGAAATTGCCTCTGTTGGAAATTCAATAACGCTTGTATACGTTAATACAATATTCCCAGAGCAGCTCTGATAACTTCAAAAATAATAATTAAATGAAATTATGTTTAGAAACGTATGCTTAATTTAAGTTTTTCTGAATGAAATAAAGTAGCAACGTTTCAATAGATTATGAGCAAGAATTTATTATTGTTTCATTGGTCGTCTCTTTTTCTACGATATCTCATCGAGCTTTGTTTTTTGAAATCCAACTCGATCCTAATAATAATTATTATTTCAAAATTTATTTATTTAGGTTCATTTATTATTATTTTACGCAGGTCATTAACAATATTTTTTATACTAATAAAGAACGCAGTTACGTAAAGCGTATTATCTTTCCTTTATTATTTCTTAATAAAATATGAATAATAAAATATTGATGAAAAACCACACAAATTTTAAAGGTAAGTATTTTTTCTTGAATAAATGTTAATATTAAATATTGGAAAATTGTACGACCCTTTGTGCCTGCGGCAGAACCGTAGAACTCAAAAATAATATTAGAAAAATTTACAATAAGCCTTTCTACATTTCAAAGCATCTAACCAACATCTTAAAAGCAAATAACTCATCAATAATTGTTCATTTATACAATTTCATCAGAGAAACCAAAAAGTTATTTGAATTTCTATCTTTGCTCCCGCCTGCTTATCCCTTCACTCTCCCTCTAAAAATAGTATTAGAAAAATTTACAATAAGCCTTTCTACATTTCAAAGCATCTAACCAACATCTTAAAAGCAAATGACTCATCAATAATTGTTTATTTACACAATTTCATCAGAGACACCAAAAAATTATTTGAATTCCTATCTTTGCTCCCGCCTGCTTATCCCTTCACTCTCCCTCTTCCCCTCCCTCCCCCTCCCCTCCCTCTATGATACAGAGCCTACGGGCCGGAAGATGCATTAACGACGTATCAAGAGGTGCGTACGCTGTGTAACGGAGCGAACAACGATTTCTTTACCCACAACAAACCAATCAACTCGCACATCTAGAACACGATTGCCAACAATCGTGAAGTAAAAATTCAACGTGGTTAAGGGTACGGAACCTTGATATAATCGCTAGTCTACCTCCTCTCTCATGTCTCATGTATTTATTGCTTAAGGACATACTCGATGTGATACTTGCCCATTTTTAGCTAACTGAAAATTTTTTGTTAGTTTTTGATGCTTCTTCATTGAATAAAACAAGTCATTGGCATGAAGAGGCAAAGTTGAAAACTCCCTTGCAACTATTTGTTGAAAAAAAATAATATAATCTACTGACATCTCTACTGTCAACCGGATCGTTTATTAGTTGTAAATTGTAGAAATTTATAATTAATTGTGGAAGTGGAAGACTTTGAACTGTAAACATCTTACTTGAAAAAAACCGTACCTCTCCTGACAAGCCATTGTTTTAATCATACAAACATATGATGATATGATGCCCTTAAACTTCAAATAAATCTTGAAATATCAATTTAACTGACTTTCTATCTTAAAGGCAAAGGTTCGATTTTTATTCATAAAAAATGTGTAATGAAAGAATTAACCATAATGTTTGGGTTAGGTAGCGATGTTGGTTGAGCTTCTATTTTTAAATTTCAAATAACTTGTCATTTGTAAAGTCAATATAAATAAAAAGTCAGCTAAAAATTATATGAATGATAACTATACGCCTAAAGATTAATCAAGTTATTCATTTGCATCTCTGATACATAAATAGTACTTATAAGAAATAAAATTATAAATTAAGAACTCACGATAAAGATAAACTATGAGTTTTAGATAAAAATAAGAGACTCCACCACAAGAGGGCGGACTGAGTAGCTCTCTTGTCGTAACAGCCGCAAATATTGAGTTATTTTGAATAAAAGGGTGCATTTTTTCGCGTGTGAGGTAACTTAACCGAATCGGTGATATCGTCGGATCGTATTCTGCTGAAGGTGGCCAGCTGCGAGCGCGGATTCCGGCTAGAGAAACGAAAACCTAACCTACCTCAAAGTGCTACCATGACACGTGGAAATCTCGTCACCATGGGCAGGCAAGCGATATTGAGAACCACCGACACGCAAAAAAACAAGATCACCACATCTTTGTCCAAAAAACCAACCGAGGATGACCACCCAAGCCTTTGTCAGCTTGGGTGGAACGTTTTTTTGGTAAATTAGCCAAAGATATTGCTGAAATAAAAAAAAACAACCGCTTTTTGTACAAAAGTCAAAAGGCTGAAACAATCCATAAACCAATTTGAAAAACAAGAGAAGAGAAATAATTTGATAATCATTGGGTTGGATACCAACAACTATTTAATGAAGGACGTCAAACAATTTCTGAACGAACAAATCTTGGGCCGTGAAATAGAGATAATCGAAGCCAACAAACTTTCTACAAAAAGCAAGAAATCGGTTATTAGAATCAAACTTACCAGTATAGAAGATAAGCAAGACATTCTACGCGAAAAAAAGGTTCTGAAAGAGACGAAAATTCACATCAACTCAGACCGAACCTCCAGAGAACAGGAAATTCAGAGGAACATCCAAGAAGCAGCTACAGAATACAAAATCTCTGGTTCGAAGGTAATCATGAGCCAAGACAAAGTCTACATAGACGAAAAAACCTACGTCTGGAAGGATGGGAAGGGTCTAGAGGAGTTTTTTCTCGAACAACAGTCATCTCAATCCCCAAACAACAGTAACAGCGCCTACTCCCAGCGACAACGAGACGAATATACGGAGGGATGAGAGAACACCCTCGGAGGCAGATATACCCATCAAAAGAGAAATATCAACATGCAAACTAGAGCTACGTAATAACTTATATGAAAATATCAACGTAAAAATAAACTATAACCAGTATAAATATGTACCATGTGATACTTGTTCTGTAGATGTTAAGTCTAAGCGAAATGTCGAGGTAATTTTTTAGAACGTGAACGGTATCGATAATCTTTACCAAATTCCATCAAAAGAACTGGAAATTGAACTGAATAGCTGTGCTATCCTTAGCCTGAATGAAACCTGGTGCACTAAAGAACCTGATAAGTTGCCTCCACATTTCGCTAATTACATAAAAGTATCTAGCCCAGCAATCAAAACCAGATCAACCGGCAAGGCAAGTGGTGGACTGTTGCTATTAATTAACCAAAATCATGTAAAAAACGTGATAATCTTAGATCAAAATGAAATGTGGATTGCAATTAAATGTTGTGTGGGTAACATTACTTGCATTGTAATATCGATATATTTGAATAATTTATATTTTAAGGACAGGTTAAAACTTCTCGAAGAATTTATAAGTGAAGTAGCTGTTCGGGATCCGAGAAGTCATCGGAGTCGGAATTTATTTTATTTTTTATATTTTAATAAATTATTCAAAATTATCTTTAGTTTTTATTATTACCGGTGCGCAATTCCCCGCTCTACTGCTCCTTATCCTGCGTCCCCGCTCCTCACTATGACAGGCTGCGCGCCCGAGCTGCGCCTTGGCATGGCTCAATTTCGAGCACTTGCTTGCAGTAGATGTCAAATTCAGTACCGTTTTGGGCCTTCGCAGCACCGGAGGCTTATTCGCTCGCTGCCACATAAAGTTTCAGTTCGTCACACATGGTGACCAAATTTGGCTACATGAGCCACTCGAG
>JABFQD010002408.1:0-15306 GCA_022817045.1 Psix sp. ZL-2020
TAACTAGACTGGATGTTTATCGCTATTAATTCATGTAAATTAGTTTTTATTCATTTTTTTTCTTTTATTTTTTTTATTTATTTATTCTACGAAAATGATTAAACGTTAAATAAAATATCATATAAAACCTCTATAAATATTTTAGATGTCTAAATATTGAAAACTGGCTTTTTAAATAAGCGAGATTCACCTAAGAAAATGATTTATGTTTCCATACATGTAGATCAAATGATATTCCAAAAAATTTTCCTTAAATTTACATTTTATATGCGAAACGTTGAAAGAAGGTATTGGAATCACATCAAGTACAAACATTCAAAATCACATACATTTTTTCATTCAGTACGATGAAAATATAAAATGAAGATCATTTGTACTTTATTCAAAAACAATTTTTCAAAGACAGTTTTAATAAATATCTATTTAATAAAATTGTATGAAAAAACTGTCAGTGAGATTGATTTAAAACTCTCGGCTAATTTATTGAAATGGAGTGTACTTAATTCATCTATATGTGTATTCTTTCAATGATTATACTTGAGTATTCAATAAATATATAGTAATTATATAATAACTACAACTTAAAAATTAATTTTGAATTCTTTGACTTTATAAATACAAAATATAAATACAATTTAATACATAAATAACAGAAAATTCGATATTTAATGTATATAACTTTATCAATGCTCAAGTTTTATTTTTAAAACATATTCATAAAAATAATTCAATAATTTATATGAGATACATAAATTATTGTTTAACGTGAAAAAATTGAAAACACAATTTTCATGTATTTAACAGAATACTCTTGCTCATTATAATCAGTTTTCTTGATTTGAATGTAACTTTCTCTTTCAATGTAAAAGAATTTTTAAACAATGGAAAATTAGTATACTTTTAATATTCAACTTACTTTATTAAGAAGAAATATGTTACAAAATAGACAAAATTCTTTTATAATGATTATACTGACAAATACATACGTTTCAGTTTTTAAACTTTCAAGTTGAATAAAAAATCATTTTCAAATCTTGAATTTCAATTTAGTCATATTTGTATTACATCGTAATGAACGAATAAACACAGAAACCTTACTGCGCAAATAACGTTGATATCCTTATACTGTCGTTTGTTTAAGGTCTTAAATAATACTTATTAAACCGTTAGCAGAATAATTGAGTTTATAATAATTTTAGAAAGTAAAAAGAAATCGTAATTTAATATAAAACGTTAAGGTATATCTAATTGTCGATCCGGGTGCCACTGTAGGCATCTCGGAGGAGAGGATGAGGAGTCAGAGTGCCCTCTGGTGGCGTCAGGATCGCTACCGAAGAGGAAAGAGAACGCCTGGGCGGATGAATGCCCAGTACGCCTATAGGGTTGGGATAAGGAAGGAGATTTAGTTTTTTGTGGTTAGCGGCGTCAATGCTGGCGCCTTTCAAAAAATTAGGGCCGAAGCTGTAGACAAAAAAAAATTTAGCGATCCAGGTCGGCTGCTATCGAATGAGCTGGGGTTTTGAAACCAAACAGCTTTGCTTGTTCACTCTTCTTACGGAGAATCTTGATGTTCAGCCTAACCACCCTGACATCTATAATCCGCACGCCGGAGAGGTGTTGACGGCGACTTGGATCTAGAGGCGGCACGCCGACCGGCACCAGCCTCTACAGGATGTTCAAAAAATTTATCAACCCGAGGTCAGGCTAGGGATCGACGGTAGCCAGCTGCTTCTCAAGCTCGTCCCTGAGGACGTCGTACATGCGGTCTAAGACCACAAGTTCGTGCACCAGGGCGTGCTCAAGAGCTGCAGCCTTCCGTCTCTGGTACTTCTTGCTGCTGCGTTTCTGGGGCATGCACCCTGTCCAGAAGTCCTAAATTGCGGATGGTACGCAGTGGGTAGGAAGGATGCAGGAAGAAGCAAAGAGACAACAAGGATGGTCAAAGAAATGGGGTTTATTGCTATTTCACAGCAGGAAAACCGGTTATTCGCCGAGACGAATCTGCCGAACAATAGCGAACACGGAGTTCATATATCAATCAGCTCATAATTCGTGTGCGGGAGAGCTAGCGGGAGCGCCGCCAAGCGGTGTCGGCAGATTCGCGGAGTTCTGCTGTAGAACAGAATTGTAGTTCGCGGGTTCGCACGGATGGCGTTATACGTGTGGTTCGGTCGGTAACTCGTGTTTAATTAGTTTTTGGCCGGGAAGTTAAGTGTACACATGTACACTTACATGTCAATACAATCAGTGAAAGGTGAAATTATGTACAATATAATTTAGTATTATAGAAAAACCTCTTTTCTAAGAATTATGTATTTGTTATGAAACAATGAATTCTAATTTAGATTCAGACATTATTCAAAATATTTGACATAAATTAAATAATTTCATTAATTTTTTTATATTTAATGAAATCATAATTGTCTTTGTCTACGTTTCATGCTATACTTAAGTGTTCGACTAAACCCATTCATTATTTCTTATTACTGTTACGGTGGTAATAATGAAAAATCACATATATGATAATATAAAAATCTTAGTTAATTTTTCAAATGAAAATTATAAGATTGTTGTGAAGTTCTTTTAATGCTGGCTAACGTTTTTTGAATTTCTTTTAAAAATTATATAGGAAGTTTGTTTTCAAAATGATATGAAGAAAAAAACATTTGTCATCGCTTATATATATGCAAAAAGTTTATTTATATTTAAAATCAAATGAATATTTTTTATCATTCATATAGCTATATTTTAATTCTATCAATATATTGCTAATCGACAATTTTCAAAGTTTTTGTCAAAAAGACCATTATATTAAATTTGAACAGGTTTTTGTGAATTAGTATCAAAATGCAGAAACTACATCCAAAGCCGAATAGATTCTAAATTCAGCAATTCATTTTCTAAATAAAATATTAATTCTATTATTACGCTGAATTAAATAGGAAAATCATGGATATGTAATCAAGTGGAATATTACTATAGTAATATCTTATCATTATTATAATTAGCTCAAACTAACTTTTCAATTGTTTATTTTAGACAAAACTGGTCGGTGTCAATACCGTGACTAGTACATCAACGTCTCACATCAGTACCGTACAAGCACTGATTACAATAGTTTATGGATGATGAACCAGTACAACACTATTTATTAATTACCATTTGCGCATGCTGTTTCTGTTGTTGTTCAATCATAAAAATAAAATAATAAATAGTGCAGAAATTGAAAAATTAAAATTAGTTATGAAAATTACCCTAATAAAGCGCAATTAACAATATAATGTTGAGTCATATAAAATTTTTATATAACAATTGCAATGAATTTCTGAATATTTATCTAAAGAGTGTATTACTTTGTATTTATTGAACAATACATATAACAAGAAGTTACTAAAATAAACACATCTTTTAACGTGTAAAGGCTCATATAGCTAGATACCTAGAATGACATATGAATAAAAGTAGCGTTGAATTCTAACCTTTTAGATTAGATAAAGCAATAATGGTTGTGGTTTACATCGGGCGCACAGCAGTTTGTGGTGGATTAGTCGGATAATGGCAGTAATAGCACTGGATCCGGTCAGACGCTCTTGTCACGTTGTCGTTTAAAATAAACGTTACGTGTAATTCATGAGGATTTGTCATTACTCTTCTCGACGTAAAATGTCAATGATTATGTTAGGTAGTATTTTATTTTAAGTAATCGTGATTGTCTCTATAGTTTTATTCTTTACAATTTTTGTCAATGAATGAAATTCTAGCGAGTTTAAATTATTTGACTATTCTAATCGGCTATATAAAATCAAATATCAGATCGCAATATATAATCTACAATATAAAGCAGTTGTTATTTCATGAGTGAAAATTTCAAAGAAAAATAAAAGTAGCGTCGCAGTAAGCACTCTCTAGAGGACCCGATTCAAGAATAACACTGAAATGACTTTTCTTACGGCAAAGACTCCGTCGGAGTAGGTTCAGTACGACACAGTTCTCTACTTTGTTATTCTGAACCCTTCTCCTCCTTCTTTGTGTGCTCCCTCGTGAGAAATACCAACGGTTTAAACCTTGTGCCCACTATCGCCAGCTATGAACAACTTGGGACCAACTATCACACTTGATACAGGTAAACACTACCTTATCGCAAAATTTTGAAACTGACAATGGAGTTCGATATATATTAACGAAAGTAATATGTTTGAAAAATCTTATGATTGTAACACAATTGTTTTTCAAAAAATTAATTTATTATATTTATTTAGATGAATGAATGTATTATAAAGTTATTGTAAAGTTTTATTAATTAAGATCCAATTTTTCATAAAAATGTTGTCATACAAAATTGATAAAAATTTTAAATAATCAACATATAATGACCATTCAAATAATAACAAAATTTATTTTTTAATATTTTATATATTACGTGTTATATAGCTAGCTAGGTATAATTCGGTTCAATGATTGCAACTGTTTTCGGAACTCATTTCTGTGACATCAGCCAAACTTACGCTTGTAACGATTTGAAAGCGAGGAATCGTAAATGAGATCTCGTCTCTCGACACGTTTTCTATCTTTGTTTTCTCCATCTCTCAGTGTACATCCATCTGTGTTGATTCCGATGACCACGTGAGGTTCTATATCTCCACAAACTAAACGTTAAACTGAACAGCCGGCATGGACAATGGTCAACGTATTACGAAATAAACTTGGACGATCAGAACCAATAGTCTCTTGTTTTGTTTTGACAGAGGAAACTAACACAAAATGGTTTTCATGCTTTGTTGCGTGATTTAAAACTCTCGAAAGGTTTCTCTAACAATCGTAAAGACTATATACAGACATAAAAAAATAATTTCTTGTGAATAAACCAAAATTTCTATTTTCATGGTAAAATGTTTTAATTTGATATTCTAGATTACGTTAATCTTGAAAATTCTGATATTATTAAATATTGCAAGTTTGTTACAATGATATTGAAATATTTAATGCGTGGTAAAAATTAGAGTTTTATTCGAAATAAAATGTCTGCAGATCATTTAAATCAAATAATAGTTTTTCGTAAGAACGTAGAATTCAATTTGGCAACGATTATCAACATTGTATCGCCAAATTAGATTTGAATCTCAGTCTCGTTAATATGATTCTCGAGTAGTATTTCCGAGAAATTTCAGGAAATTGTATTCGCCATACATTTTCTGATTTCCCTCTTTTAACGTGAGTGTTTGACTAAAACGACGACAATTTACGAATGAAGATATTTCCTGTGAAGTCGAGTAGATTAAAGGTATCGAGAACCAAACACGGAGCGACCTCGTCGACGCCAAATGAAGAAAATTCCGCGAGTAGAATTCTAATTCGATCGACAATTGATTAGGGTGAGTCTCGTCGAAGGAAGTCGGAAGCCTGGTATTTTGCAGGCGAACTGGGGCTCATCGAATCCCGTGGTTGACGAGCCTCGCGAAAATAACTACCCCTATAAAATCTACTCTTCACTTAGCACAGCTTCGTCACTCCCTTATCGACCATTCAACATTTTGCTTAAACCACTTAAATCGCTGTATTAACTGAAAAGTCCAGCAGCGCTTATTAAATTCCACAAAATGACGGTTTCACGTTGACTTAATGAAATTATAACGTAATTTAGATAATTAAAATAGTAATATTATTTAATCATTTTTTACAATTTATTCTTTAATATCAAATTATGAATATAAAATTATTTAGAAATGAAAATATTGCTAAATTAATGTGTCAATGAGGGCTATATTTATTCAGTGATTAAAAATAACAGAAACAAAACAGAATAGTTTTGAAGAAAAGAAAAGAAAAGTATTAATGTATAATAAAAGCAATTAAATTTATCTAACTTTTTCCACAAATTCTTTTATCAATTCAAGATATAACATAAAATTTGATAATAATCCTAGTAACCAAACAGACGATTTTTGATAAATTTCTTTAATTATATAAATTTAAATAATCATTAAATATGAAAATACTTCAAAAGGATATGATAATTTTTATACTAATGAAATACTTATTTGTTCGATAAATAGAGATATAAAAAGATAAATAATTTGAAATTTCATTTGAATAAAGGAAAATACTTTTTGTCTGAAAACAATATTTAACGTCTATACTTAATAATTTTACAAATTTGTTGTCGCGTACTCAAAATTTGAGTAAAAAGGTAACTTATATAAAATTACTTATTTTTAACAAAAATTAAAGAAAATAATAGTTTTACTGGTTCTCATATGATGTGATCATAATAATAAAAAAGCGTAACTCTTATATCATGAATAAGCCAACAGTGAGAAAATTAACGTTCCTATATAGTACGCATAAAAGCTAGTAAGCAAGGGCCATCGTCTTTGATGGAGAGGCTCTCAAGAACGTCAGCATTGGTGTATTGCCCTGTTGGGTTTCCTACAGGATGATCAAATGCGATCAAAATGCGGCCCACAGAAAAAGCTTGTTCTGGTGTTTAACGATCCTTGTCTTCACGAACGTCCACATTTTTTTTAAACTATTTTCATAAAACTTTCTTTTGTACAGTTATACGTTGACGACATTTCTTTGATTCGACTTTTTTAAATTTAATTATTCAATTAATTTAATTTAATAAATATTTGTATACTACTGAAATATAAACTAAATGTTTTACTTAATGTTTATAATAAAAATATTATAATAATTAATATAAAAATTATACTAAAAGAAAATAAATTAGTATTTCATTTATACGTTAAAATCTTTTAATTACCATATTTCACTTTTAAATAATTAATATTGTTTCTTGATCAAAGCGAGAAGATGGAATTTTAGAACGTATCTCGATACTAATTGATAAGATAAACATTTCGTGGAAATCCAATAATCTGGCTATAAACTTCATATTGGCTAGACTGTAAATATTTATATCGAGTAGCATATTGCGTTTCCATCAAATAGTTAGTATATCCCAAAGTACCTGCGTCCAAAAATTACATTTTGCAGCATTCAATTAACAAAAACAATTTTCGTAAAAGCACATACTGTTTTTCTGAACTGTTGAGCGCTTTTATGGAGACATTGATGACATCACGACACTTTAAGAACTCATTCAGAAACCTTTCAAGGATATGTTTAAAATAAATCGCTGTTTATAAGAATTAAAAAAAAAGATTCTATTAAGCGATATGATTAAGTTGTAATTTTTCAATATTAATAATGCAAGAATATTAGTTTTAGATATGTATAATATATGCATGCAAAATCTAAACTCAAGAAAAGGACTAATAAAGTTTCATTTAGATCAATGTAAAAGAAAAATTAATACATTTTTCATTAACGAACATAAAAGTTTTTTCACATAATTATAACATTTATAAAAACCAATTTATCTTGTTCATTTAATACTATATTGAATGATTCTAGGATAAAAGTTCATAATTACAAAATTAATTGACAAATAATTGCATCTATGCTTGTTACATTTCACGCCACTTTACCTGAGAACGTTATTAGAATAATTGGTACAATCACGTTTGCCAATTACAGTGAAAAAGTGATTGCAAAAAATATTGTGTTGTTGAGTATCGTTCTGAATGGTCGATATTCATACAATTCGTATGTCAGAGGACATATTGCCTATATTATAAAAAAATCGATTTCAACTCAAATAGATTGATAAAAAAAAAGTATATTAAAAATTGTCAAAATTCTACTACAATTTTCATACGTTTTGTTCAAAATACAAATATGAGGAATTTTCATTTTTTTCTACTAAACTTTTTTAACTGAAATGTAAAATATTCGAAAATATTAAAAACATTGATAGATACATACAAATAATAAGTTATTAATGAAAGATTATCCTTAATATCCTTGTTAAATAATTTGTTCATTTCAAATGTTTAAAGTTTCAAAATTATCTATGAATTTTATTTTATTATTATTATTGTTATATTTATATTTTGTTGTATAAAAACCATTTTTTTATAACACTATACATAGGAACGCGTAAAAGTTTTAATTGTTATTTCTTCTATAATAGTTATTCTATCAATACTTCAATAGATCGAATGTATAGAAACATATCTGTGAGGCTGCAATCAATTAGACGCATGGTTTATTCTAGTGGTCACGTGATACCACCGGTGTGCAAAGCGTGGTTATGGCCTCATAGCTGTCTTTTTACATTCTATTGCCGTCTGCTTCTAATAAAAAATAGAGGTGATCTCTTGCGCTATTAAAAAAGTAACATATTTTTTTACTTCTATCATAAACTAATTTTCTCTTTCATATATAAATATAAAGTCTTTATAAATATAAATGAACATAATATGAAGCTTTTTAGGGGCTTTCAATTAAGCTTTTCCAAAATCTTTCGCGATAATACAATTTCGCGTTAGATGAACGTGAAACTACATTTATTCTATGTATAAAAAGTGAGAAAAAAAAACATAGTTTTTAATTCGTCTAAGAATTTCCGATTTTTTGAAGAATTATTTATTTTATGAATTATTCTAGAAAGTAAAACAGAATAATCAATATTTGTGTACGCTATAATAGAAGTTTTTTATGCTCGAATAAGATTTTTTTGAAATTTCATTGAATTCAAAAACATTTCAAGAATAGAGCTGTGAAAAGCTTTCGATAATGCATGTGTGATACATCGAAGTTATCCCACGAACGACAAATATGCATTTTGTCGAACAAAGTTTTCTTGCTATAATCGATCAAATAATGGTTCTCGTCTATGGCAAAGCGTTCGCATTTTTCTTTTTGTCTTTTTACGCGAGATCTTGCAAATCCTTCTACAATGAAACGCATTTATGGTATATCGCACACCGTTTGGGTTAGGCTTTAGGACGAATGGGAAACGCAAACGCGCCCGCCACTTCGTGAATAATTTTTGTAAATTGGCCCCATATGTATGAGTGGCCCTACTGAATTCACAACTAGTCAGGAAAATAGCACTTTTTTATCTTTTTCCCTTCTCGCATTGCAATCATGCCACGGTCCTTTTTTATTCTCATCGGAATTTCTTTCTTTATTTTCATTTTTTCGTCAAAATTGTTATTTCACTTACAACAGTTGAATTTTGCATTAATCGGTTTTATTCAAATGTATTTTTCAACTGAATATAAATATATTATGTTGTAGTTATATAAGAATTTTAAATATACATTGCTATTGCGATTATTAAAGCCAGCTTAAAGCGAAATTCAAGAGGAAATAAAAACAACACATTTTATTGAACGTATTTAATTTCTATAACGTTAAGCATGTTTTATTTTGTACTTGAGCAGTCTTTTTGCATGATTAACTCATTCGCGCTCAATGACTGCGTGATTAAACAACATTAAAACGCTTATATTGACTTCATGTTTTCATTTTTATCACACTTCTCGTCAAGCTAAAGGATATGACTGAAAAAAGTCTTTTGTTTTATTTTCGGCAAAAGTAGCACGTATGCTTATGAACAATTACAGCGTCTTACAATAAAAGAGTGTTAAGTACGCTGGAAAAAAATCGAGAAAAAGGGCGATTTAAATATAGTTAATTCTCTCTGAAACGTTAGTCCAGATCAAGTCAAATTCTCCGAGCTGAACTAATTACACATGTATAACCTTTCTTCTTCGAGGTAATTTTAACTTTTTATTGTTACGATGTATTTATCATTATTATCAATTTTCTTGCATAAGTTTTTATATTCACTTATGCTGCTGAACTCAAACCTGTAATTTTATTAAAAGTAAATGTATTTTATTGCACAGTACAACAAACTTTATACACGGAACACTTTAAAAAACAGTAAAAATATTTGAGTAGTTGAGACATGTGAACATCGCTGCCACTTCTGTAACAGCGAAGAAATATAATAATGCATAAATATAAATGTTATACATCATGTACTACTTATAAGAATTATAATCCATTAATTTGACGAGAAAGTGCAACAGATCTAACAAAATAATAGATAATACCTTAATTATTGTTTTAATATTAAAGAAAGTCTTTTATTAACGGTCAATTAAATGTTTTAAGTGTAATATATTAAACATGGTATAATAGTCAACTTGATTTAATTTGTTTTTATAAGGAAATTGTAGCAGAAAACATTCAAAGATATGTACATGAAATCTTTACGCTAATATATAACTATAAATAGAACCTAAAGTCGTATAGTTAGTGATGGAACAATTAAACATATAATTATTACCAGTTTCCGCTTATAAAAAATACGGAAAATATTTATTACATACAAAAATCAAAGATATTTTTCTTTCTATTTTCACAGAAAATGAATTTCATATAATTGACAAGAAATTTACAAATGAAAAAATTCGACAATTCAATAAATTAATATCTCACTACCTATAATGTAATGTGCAATTTAGTTGATATATATAAGTTATATTTCGTAGTCAAATAGGATGACTGTTTTAATTCAAATATCTAGAATAACTTTTTGATCATTTATTTCTTTATCTTCTATGTGATTGATTCATTTTAGAGTCTTCTTTGGGGTCAATCATACCTTAAAAATCATTCATTGGTGATTCAATCATCAAGATTCAATCACCTAAATTAAATTGAATTGAGTTTTATTTATAAAATCAATTTAAATTTTTCTTTTAGTTTGTGAATGAATAAAATTGTTTATTTGTTACAACATAATTAGAAATAAATCGGATTCAATGTAAAATAGTTTGATATAACAGATGAGTACTTAAACTGAACATTATTCTTGTAAATCGAAGGTCAAAAATTTGTCGACTGCCAGTCACGTAGGATCGATTTATCCAGCAGCTAAGACAAGCTTTGTAGCTCTCGATAAGGCTTACTCAAAGTTGTTTGGAGACTCGTAAAGTTGCCAAAATGCCTTGATCATTATTTATTTAGACTCGCGGCTACGAGCAACATCTTGTCCGCTTATAAGATATCAAATTTATCGAATAGCTTATCGTCATTCATGCAACATTAGGCTCCTTTCGCATTCATTTATCTTTTGTTACTTTACTCTTTCTCTTATATAATCTCTTTGGGCACATTATTTGTTTTGGCAATAAGTCTTGAACACGCTTTTCCCAAATATTATTTTGTCATTATGAGATAATCAAGAATATTAAAGATAAATAATTTTACGTTGGATAAACAGTTAATGATTCATGAATTTCAAGCTGAGTATCATAAATTCATAAGCAATGCTTCATGATAAAGCTAGTAATAAAACTATTATACAAGTTTATTTTAAAATAATCGAAGAACAGAAATAATAAATAATAAAATATCTTTGAAAAAAAAGTAATAATAAAAAATTAAAATCTATAACCTTCCACTAATAAGTACCATTTTTGTTACAGGTGAGTTCTAATCCTGACTACACGGTCGTGGTATGAAGATGAAAAAACATTATTCTAAAAAAATGTGAGAACTGCTGGTATTTGGCAATCGAATACCGGGAAAAGAGCGATAAGGGGTGTTTCATCGGAAGAAGAGTGCGAAAAGGAGGAAAAGTGAGTTTATAAGTTGGTAATTTGAGGCGCGGGGCACGTACGCGGACCCAGATCTTTGCGGCGTTGAAATAAATCAGGCACCTACGTCTCTACCTCCTCCTTTACTCGAAGCCGGCAGTCAAGCAACCCCTACATGCTGCGAACGAACCCTCCTCGATCTTCGCACAGACTCACCACGGTTATTTATTCGAGAATTACCGTCGCTTATAATAAGCCTCTCTTTATTCTCGAGCGTCACGACCTGGCAGGCCGCGGTGGAACAGATTTTCAGCGTGATTTAATGGAGTCTCCTACGTGAAAATACAACGGCCGGGCGCACCCGCCGACGTCGAAACGACCGAAAGAGGACCCATCGATTATATCCTTTCCTACCCAAACATAGCTACATCTCGTTTAAATTTCGTTGACTTTTTTCTTTTTCAAAATTCTTATCCAAGCTAATTTAAACTGTCGTTGTATGCCTATCTGAACACAAAATAGAATACAACCTGATTGACTATTTTTTGTCCATATATCACAATATATGAAGATATTTGAAGACTAATCTTTTATCACGCCTCTTTTTGAAAATATAAATTTACGTACTATTTATATACATTTTTATCTTACTTAATTCAAAATATAAAATGTACTCATGTACAAAAATTAGGATCACATTTAATTTCAGCTTTTATGATATTAACTTAATTTCTTTTAATTTAGTTAACTCAACTCAAATCAACAAAAAAACATACTTAAAAAATTTACGAAAGATTTGACTATTTTTTTCAAATACATTCAATCCTCGAGTATCAGCATTAATTTCATACTGAAAATGAATAATTTTTTCATGGAAATTGGAACGGTAACACCCCATATTTAAACATTTTTCAATTAAAAAGCGGAAACTTGTAATTAATAAGCAAAGAACGATGTCATATTTTTCAGTTTGAAATTATTGTCGTATATTTCAATTACTCATCCAATTGAAAAAAATGAAAAAAATTCATCTAACTGAAAACTTTGTTGTTGTCTTTTTTTTTTATAAAAGTAACTATAATAAGAATTTGATATGTCCTACACCAATATGGACTTATTTTATGTCTAGTATACTTGAATTAGTTCATGCTCTATTCAGTAGAAGAAACCGACATTTTACATTTTACATTATAACTTACCTGTATATAGCGGTCAACACGAAATTATATACAGCACTATTTGAAGGATTTCTCGCAATAAGGTTAATCGACCGATTTCGCGGTTGAAACTAATTTCAATGAAATATATATTCTAACAATAATTTGGAAAAATAAGTTTCTTTTATTAAAATATTTTGAATAGTAAATAAATTAATTTTATACTTATATGTTTAAAATACGATAAACATATAAGTTTAATAGATGTAAATTTAAATGAGATCAAATTTCCTATTCTATTTTACAAACTTTTAATTTAAAAAATTATAAAGACAAATTATAATCTACTAGTTTAACTGCCTTTAAATCATACAACATCAATATCACATAGATTATTTTATTCGGAATCGACTTCACTTTTTTCCATTTAAAACTCTACAATGAGAAATTCAATAATACAATATCGTCACATTTATCTCATGCGTAAATAAATTTCGAATTTAGATTTCATTAAGTAAGTAACATCAATCATGATTGATTTGATCGAATACCTGTTTCTATCAAATTTTATCATGTTCTGATAGAAATTTTCAAGCGATTTTGAAATTAGTAGCCACAAAGGAGAAATTTTTGTTCGAAAACTTGCTCAATAAATAACAATGAATTCAAATGCATTCAATCATCGATTACATTGACCTACATGAAAACCGAATTTAAGATGTTCGTGTGTCTTCTTGAATAGAGTAGTTTGTATTTGTCTTAAGAATTATAATCAGAGTTGATTTGCACCAACGAATCTCAAAATATCGTCGCTTGAATGCAAATATAAAACGTTAGATATAATGATCACTATTGCCAAACTATCCCTACAAAAGAAATCTTTTTACCAGATACAAAGCAAATATTATGCGTTGTATGCTGTAAAGCTTCATTTGTATTCTTTCTTTTCTTTCAATTTTAATTTTATGATCTTTATTCCAAATAAGTTTGTAAAATTTTTTTAGATTGAAAAAAATTGTTGAAAAACATGAAATATATTTTATCTTATTCTACTGATAAAAATAATGCAATCAGGTATCACAAAATCAGATCTTTTTTCAAATATCATTTGCAATAACTAAGTTATGACAACTTTGTGAGAAAATATGAAAAATATTGTATGTCAAAAAATAATTATGTTTTCCAAAATAAATCAAACTTTCAGTTGCCTGTTCATAAATCAACCTAAAATAGAAAATATTTTCAATATTCTTACGACGTTAGTTTGATATCAAAGGCGGTGTATGTAACTTTCCTTGAAACTGTGGTGCTATTACTTTTCTCATCAGCATCAAAGCCCAACGGAATTTGTGATAATCAATTCGGTAAAGTTAAAATTAATATTTCATCATCAAATTCATGCTTCACGTGAGCTTCAACTCATGCTTATGCATTTTATTTATGCATTCATCATACCGACGTTGAAAGATACATTCTAGTAATATAGCAAAATTTTAATGTAAAATTGTATGCATATAGAGATCTATTTTATCGTCAGAAACAAATACAAGTCTTTTTTTACTATAATTGAGATCCATTTAACTTTCATAAAATTAAAATCTTTGAAATCATTCATAAATTCAATAAATGAATTCATAAATATTTCGTTCAATCATAAATAATGAACTACTGAAGATTTAATTCACTTAATTAGCTCGTTTGATGCAGTACAAAATGCGGAAACCGCAGCAATAATAATGTCACTAACAGCCGCCAAGTAATAACAACAGCAACAGCAGTAACCGAATTCGATAAAAAATGTCTAGTAATAAACTCCGGATTTAGTCAAACATACAGTTTCTGGTGAAAACATCATATTTACATGAATATTTACACCAAACAATACACAATATAGCTTTGTAAAACGCGTGTATATCATGATGATAGCTCTTGCGCACAGGACATTCGAATTATTTTATCGAGAATGTTTGTGTAACAAGACAACAGAATGCAAGAAGAACGAGTGAAGAGTCAAAGTGAAGTGAGTGAAGTGTGAGTTTGGGACAATACTTTTCCGGCTGTTGTTAACGGACGTACGTGATCGGGCATTGAATCTCATCGGCGATAGCCACGAGTGCTGGATAATATATCCAGCGCAGTCAAGCGCCCTTCCCTCCTTCCGACCGACCCCGAGCCGGTCGCTGCTTGGTCCCCGACCACCTTCCCGTTGTCACCGGTGTGTGGCTATTGTGCGAAGCTTTGTTCGAACAGTGACGGGCTCACATTAATCTGTCTCTCACCCCGTTCGCTGTTAGCGCGCCACCCATTCGACGACATCATCCCTATCCCTCGCCACCCACCTGCACACGCCGATTTATTCTGACTCGATCCGAAGATATGGATCCACTTTATCAATCAATTCGAAGACATGGAAGAACAACTCTGCATCGCTTTCTATCCTAGTGATGTGATCTGAACGAACAAACATATACACTACGCCAATACGAAACTAAATTGTGATTTTTCCGAAGATTGGAACGCCTGATTAAAATATTGGATTTCTCTGCAACGAGTCCTTCTCTGTTCTCAACTATCCGAGAAGAATTTCATGAATTCTAGTACAAACATTTGTATTGTATTGTTTTGAAAGTTCGGACGTTATGTTATTATGTGTGCTGTAATGTTGAATAACATTATGTAGCGAACAA
>JABFQD010002409.1:0-15302 GCA_022817045.1 Psix sp. ZL-2020
AAAAAAGTAAAAAAGGAAACTTAGAGAAAATAATTATTATATATCTAAAAAATTTTATTACATATCATTTTGTTTAGATAAATATTTATTACCAAAGCGTTACAAATGAATTTCTTCCTAATAATTTTTCAAAATTTGTACACATGTAATATATTAGCATTATAAATTAATTGTTTTATCGGAAGAAAAAATAATTTAAATAATTCGACATGTTTAATCTTCATGAAAAAGCTAAAAAGTATTTTGTTCAAAATAAATACGCCTTACAATGAATTAATCAAAATTAACAATTAATTTAAACGCAAGTTATTCAGTGACTAATTATATTACAAATAAAAATGATTAGTTTTTTAACTCCATAATTGTTAAATTGAATTGTCGATATTTTTATTTGATTAGTCGTGCGTAATATTTTTTGTAAAAGTACAGGTTAAAATAGTGAGACAAGAATCGTCGCCAAAGAAGTGACAACACATTGTTTCATTTTGAACTTTTCTACTTTTTTGCTTTTCTCTCAAAGCTGTAAAATAAAACACATAATGTTCTTCGAATCAGGAATCCATACACTTGCAATACCTATACATTAACTTCATGTATATCGAACTCAATTTACGTCATTTCATATTTCGTACGGCCGATGGATGCGTCGATAAGTATACATAGGCGGACATGGGAAACAAAGTTTGTTAATTTTCGACAAAAGATGGTATTGGTTCCTGAAACTCATTATCTCAATCTCTAATTCTTGTCTGAATTGATGTTGGCTCAAAGCAGCCAGCTTAGTATAGCAAGTGTAGTAGAAAGAACGAGGATATTCATAAAACGGCTACCGTGGCGAGTAACAAACTGAAACAATAATGATCAAAAATCACTTTGCGGATAATTTTCAGACTGGATAAATCTTTTCTAAGCTTGTTTGCTCTCAAGACAGTATCCCTGAGCTGAAGAAACAACAAAAACTAGTGAAAGAAATGCCGTTGTTAATAGTTCCTCGACAGTGATAGTAAGCAGAGGATGTGTACTCTAATCACCTTGTGAAAAATAGTTGTCACTTGAGCGAAACGCATCGTTTCGTGTTCTTCCTTATTTGAAAAGAAATACAAGACGAAAATAAAATAAAAGCAAGCATTTCTTCGTATATAAAGGACACTCGTACGTTATAAGCATAAAAGTAAGACAGGCGATCTCAATGCAATACGGAAGTTGAAATATGTAGGTAAAATGAAACATAAAACGAGATAAAGAATTTTGACACGTTGCGATTGAACGAGTGAAGTTTCTACTTGGTTATTTCAGCTGTCATATTGCATTGAGATGTAACATTTGTATTACAAGCAATGCTCGGAGAATCGATAAGTCAGCAAACTAGTAAGATTTTGCTGGTGAGACTGATTATTTAGACGCTGTGTGCTAGTTAAGCGACACGATTACAAGATATAAGAAACAATCATGTTGCAGAGGACAAATTTAATAGAATAAGACTTATATTAACAGAATTAAAATGGCGGGAGAGGCGACTTTGTAAATAGATGATAACAAGAGAATGTAGAGATTGTGAGAGGGAATAATGGTACGAGAATACATGAGAACAATGTGATATAACTAATGTAATTCGTGAAAAGTTTAGGCGTTAAGAGTGCAAAAATGCTGAGATATTTCTACCATGAACGAATTCAGTTATTAACTACCGCTGAGCATGATTATCTCACAAGCGTTTTGAAAATATCCAAATGTATATAGTATACAAAACGATCAGAGAGCACGCAGATGAAGATAAATGTATAAATACAAATGATTATATTGATTATGAAAGTAAAAAGTCATTAAGAGAGTCCAACTTTTTACTGCGCCTGTTCTGCGTCGGCGTTGTACATCCCACGTGTCAGTTTGTAGAGCGCACTTGTGAAACGAACGTTTAAAATGAATAAATGTTATTGAGCGTCGAACCAGCGACTTTTTATTTCTTTCAAGATCTAGGGGACAGGAAAGGGACAGTAAAAAAAAAAAAAAAAAAAAAAAAAAAAATAAAGCAATATAATTTGATGCTCCATTTATTAAAAATATGCACAAATTCACAATTGCGTATATCCATTACTTTCAGTTAGAATAGTGTAACCCAGTGGCTGACATAAGCTAACTCTTCACGTACTGTTGTTCCGAAATAATTGTTCTGTTCTACTACGTACTGTATTTCGAAAATATACTCCGCGTTTCTCATCTTCTGTTACATTTGTTGGTACTTATCACTTGAAGGACTGACGGTGTCAGGTCCCCCAATTTTAGTTCTTCAATAATAACTTATCTCGCAAAACAATGCGCTGAAGTATACGGAATCCAACGAGAAAACGGAACATTCGAATATATATTTATACGCATCGTGTTTGGAAACGAACGGAACACGCATAAAATGTTTCATTGTTCAACTTCTTAGCAATAATATTTTTATTATATTTCTAATACATTACAGATTTTGCTTTTGTTTGAGTTGACATCATGTATCGCTTGTTAAAGGTGAGAGATAATCGCTGAAATGCTCGTGATTGTTTGTAGGACGTAGAGTACGAGGTACAGTATACGATGTAACTGTGCTTTTGTACAATTACCGTTGCTGTCACGTTACTCTTCACAAATTTCGGCAGAGTTTCAACAAACTGATGCTCGATTTGAAGCAGAATCATAACGCAAGTAGTAAAAGTCACACGGGCGATCTGAGGACGAATCTCAGTTAGTGACAGTCGAATAAACTAGTCCCGCGGTTACTTGCAAACAATACGAAAATGCAATTGTTCAAAACCTATTGTGAAGAATGCAATAGTGCGCTGACCGTTGTTCCATTCGGAGTCACTGGCGAGGCTGAGTTTAACATGCCGATTTCGCTTGCATAAATGTATAGGTAATATACTTATATAATATATGTATATATAATATTCTTCATTGGTATATAACTATATACAAGAGTACAAAATACACGAGAAAATTTATACTGAAATGCTTGACACGATGCAGAGTCGGATTATGTGGCTGCGGTTTTACGAATGGTGGCTCATCAGTTGTACGTTTGACTAATACTCAGAGATACTGTTAACAACCAAGAAGTATGGCTTCTAGTAAACAAAGTATAATTAATAATTGACTTTGACTGTTTATTAAAAGTAACTGTTTCAGACAGAGTAGATTTGTTATGGCTCTGCGTGTAAAATGAGATACATGGCAAAAGAAAAGTACCGACTAGTGTAGACCTTATGGTGCAATTTTTGCTATACTTATAATAATATCAGACGCGAGAGTCTACAGAAATTCGACTAACTTATTAGTTTATATGAACATATCAATTATTTGGCCGAGAGAAGAAGAGATAAACAGACATTGGATAAACGCAACTTCTAAAGACAAATTTTAATAGTCATCAAAAATGTCAATTCCTGCACTGAAATATTTTTAAGTCTTATAAGTATTTATATCAAACTTTTTTTTGTCATTTTTTAATCGTTGCTTTTTTTCCCAACTAATCTTCGTTACAGGGCGACTCATTAATAGAAAAATATAAAACTGAACACCTTGCTAACTAAATTATTTAACTATTCAAATGGAACGGTATCGTTTAGTACCTTGAGTATATTTTCGAAACTAATTTTCTAGTGCCTTTGTCTTTTCGAGTTGTATTTGTTCTCATTCGTAAAATATAATTCATAAAAAGTATAAACATATAGTCAATGTGTAAATATTATAGAAGTAAACGATTCCATTTCGCTGATTCTTTTCATGTTTCGCATATTTGCATAATTTCATTACCAATCAAAGTTTATTTTCTTCATCGATTTCAGGTCATTTATCAATCAATCCTCTTTTCAGAAAAGAGTCAACGAAAGTTAATTTATCATATAAAACATATCATGTGTCTTCTTACCAACACATATTCTTGAACTTACAATTATCTAACAATTGTATCTGAATTAATTATCTAACAATTAAATTTAAGATCTATTAGAGTAGTTCAAACGAATTTCCACGTCGGTTAATTTGTCTCGAGAAATAAAGAAATATTGAGTTTACTCACGGATTGTGAAGAAAAATTCTAATTATTAAGATATAAGTTTCGCTGATTCAACCAGCATATACTTGTCAAAAGCATATCACACCTTCGACTCTGTTACAGATGCATTTTAAAAAATGGAATGTTAGTAAATTATAGATTATATACATATATCTTAAGAACCTAGTACTCGAATAAATTGCGATAATTGGACCGGAGGTTTGGTTTGGAGTCTTGCTCACTTTTGATGGTCACATTTACTTGTTTGAACCACTAATTTGATGGACTAGTGTATCTTGTATTTTACATATATGTTCTATTTGTCTTTACCATTTACAATGGCTTTTTCAATAGCAAGAATAAATCGCACGTATTTGTATTATTCTTCTTCGAAAATACGACTATTGGACGCACACTCGTGCAACCCAATTTCTACTCGTGCCGTTTCCTCCACTATTTCAAGATTATTTTGTCATGATAGCTTTGTTGTAACATTGTTACAATAGTGGTAAAAGAATATAGTTCAACGATTTTCTTTAGCATCTTAATAGGTGTCAAGAAATTAATAGCAAGTTACACCCACGAGGAAGTATCCAACAATTTTTTAACAACGTTTCATTGTTTGAAGCGGTTGAAACAAATATTTTTGGTTCACTCAATCGTAATATTCATGTGGTGTTATGTGTTACAGGTTCCACAAAGATAGTCTACGATACGCACGTAACATTACTACAGAATCAACATAAAATAAATCTATCGTACATTTGTTTCTAAAGCAATAATTAGTTCATTTTGCGTCAACTTTTCAAAAGAACAAAACGAAGGAACAAATAAGAATATAAGATATCTTCCACACCAAGTGGAAATTGCACTCGAGAGTTTTGTCATGAGATGCTGTAAAAGTCGCGATTGCAATTTCGTTTATGAAGAATTCATACATCTATTTACACTCTCTGTTTCAGTATCGACAGCTCGAATAAGAACAGTAGTTCTTACGAAATAGATGATTTTCGATATATTTTGATGCTCCTTCTCTTTTACACTTTGAACACTATGATCCGGAATTTCGATCACAACACATTTGTCTATTTAACACTCTATCGCGCTCGTCTTGGACGTTCAATTTGGATGAGAAAATGATCGATTCGTTTGTATTGGTCAGTTTTTAACAATTTTTCATCGCACGAACGTTTACAATACCGGCGCAGTTGTCACCTAAAAAGTAGTACAATCGAATATAAATTGCCAATAAAGATGCTTGCCCGCGGAGTTACAATACAATTCAAGAGAGGAATGTTCAAATTGTAGATAATTAGATGCTTATTTCGCAATACTCTTTTTAACATTCGATGCGCTTAGAATAGTTATTGGCTATGACACAAAACGAACGTTATCGACCATCAACGATGCCGAAACGTGATTTATTTTCAATTTATAGTCAATGACATTGATTTAAGGTGCCATGTAATTTTGGCACTTTTATTTGGCTAAAAATATGATTTTCAAATTTTCTCTAATTCAGACATCGGTTACTACGAATTTGAGCGCACCGTTGTACAACCAACGATCTCATTCACAATTTCAGGCGAAAGATTCAGCTTATTGCTAGTTATCTAATTAAGACTGTTTTCGAAATAAAAATGGTTTTATGTGATTTACTTTTAGGAAAACGGTTCAATAAATATTTTCTAAGTTTGATTTCAAATATACATATCCATTTCATACAAAAATTGTCAAATGAATAAAGTTACATTTTTGTTAATCGCATGTGACGGTGAAACGTAAAAACATTCAAATTTATAGAATTCGAAGTGGTCATTATTTGTATATTGGAAGTGATATAAACAATATTTTGTTTTAAATCATCGATCATCAAATTATTTATGGATATTTTAAAGTTAAATATTTTCAGAGCTTTCATTAATATAAATGAAACTCGGAACGGAATATTTGGAAAATTGGTAGATATAAAATGTGCAGTATTGAATATTGATTGTATGGAAAGTATAAAATTTGTTAATACAATCTAATATTAAAGTATATAGAAAATGCATCACGTATTTGATATCTACTGTGAAGTAGCTCATTCGAATTTAATTTGTTGAAAAAATATTGAATTTCGCGCGTTAGCGATCGAGTGTTCAATAAAATGAAACTATTACTCAATTACGCATGCATGATTAATTTTTCCATGATTATTTATTCTTTCACTTCCTTCTACCATAACAGTTCAATCCTAGTATTTGCTCATAATTTATCTTAGTAAACAAATTTATCAGAAAGTGCTTTAATTATGACACTTTCATTTTCCCTTGTGTATACAAATTAATATACTAAAAGGCTTCGCTTTTCGGCGGAAAACAAACTTTGAGCGTATTTAATTAAAGTAGGTAACATTCTTATTTTTTTCATCTTTAATTGCGTTATGTAAAAGTACTCTAGGCTTTTGAAATATTCTTTTGTTATGTGTTTGTATTCTATATTGCATATTATATTGTAAAATAATAATTGCGTTCTTGAAATAATATGAAATTTTAAAAAATCACCAGTAAATTTTGATTTATATAAAAAAATTGCATAATTTTCAACTACACGTGTCATTTAATTTTACATAGATTGAACTGTTTTGTTATTTCGTCTTTTCGATAAACGAAACTAACATTTCATTCTTTCCGTAGTAAAAATAATGTCCTACAGTCAAGATTGGAAGAATAGGAATCGGAAATCTACACTAACGTCATGAAATTAATTTCTAAGCAGAATGATAATACATTCAGTTTTTTCGATTTTGATACAGATCTTCAATCATTTTAATATAATTTAAAAACAGAGTGATGAAATTTACAACTAAATTATTACAAAAATGATTACTTTTTTAATTTCACTATTGTCAGGGTAGATTTAATATCAATTTTTATAGCCATGTGCAACATATACCTATTCCTTGCATACATATGTATCAGCAGAACATTATAGTTTATATTTTTTGTACACCGAAAAGATTAGTCTCCCTTATAAGAGTTTTCTGTTGCTATCGAAACTGCGCAGTTTTGTTATTTAGTTACAACACACCAAATATGACTATTTTTTATCGTTACATTTTTAAAGACATAAAATACCAGCGAGACGAAAGTATATATTCACTTATCTCGGTTAAAAATATGAAACTCAATAAATTATTTATATTACATATTGAACTGCTCAGATGTTTTGATAAAATGACGACAAGCGAGATAATTCCATGGCACGTAGGGTAATAGGTACATCTAGCAAGTTTTTCAGACAAATTACATTTGCCTGACTTTGTGTTTCCGAATTTAAATAGTGGTATCGGCTAAATCCTTGGGCAAAGTCAAACTGTGGATTGGCAGTTTTTTATTCTTTGTTATTTACGAGGACAGGTATTCTACGTGGAGTTACTTTGCCCCGGGAATTTTCCCTAGTACCTGAAATCAAATTATAATAGTCAGCAAAGTGTCAAACAACGTTCTTTATGAATTTGCATTCCAAGATCAAGTCTTCTAACTAGAAGGGACAGTTTTGGTTCTAAGTATCTAAGAGGGGGGTTAGGCATGATACCAAACTACTAAAATGTAAATCAAAGTAGAAAATAAAAGGAAAAAAATTAAATTTCAGCAGTTCTGAAATTTAATTCTTCACACGTACTTTTGAAAGATCTACACCTGTAAGTGCTTGTACAGCAGGAGGCACTTGACCAACAAGACGCGTAAGTTCCCCGCTAGTCGCATCGTTACCACCCAGAAGTACAATTTCTTCTGTCCTAGCTAACGGAGCTGCAACTTCCGCGGCAATCTGTGAATTCATTAAAATGGTTAATGCCAATGTTTAAAAATAATACTATATTTATAACATTGAATCATTCTTAAATAAACTTTTCTCCTTTAATTGTCATAAATTTATTGTTTTTCTTATCGTTTATTTAAATTTGCTTATAAAAAATGAATAAAATCGGTATATAATTTATATACTTTATGTCTTTTGTTTATTTTGCTCAGTGAGTTCATTATTTTTGCTTAATCGAATTCAAGATAAATGAAAATCGAGTAAAAATAGAATGATGGAATGATTATAATCATTTCTTTAGAATAACATCCTTCAGGTAGTTGAGATTATTTCGAAAAACAAATGTGCCTGGAATATGTTACTTGAGTTAAGTGGATTTAGCAACTATCTGCTAATTCAACACAGAAGCCTCAGTTAATGATTCAGATGAAAGTTCATTAATCATTATAAATGGCAATTAACTAACCATTTTTTATCATTGATAACTTTTTTGATTAAAAAAATGTCGATTACGATTGTTAAAAAAACAGTCATTTAATTAGGTATATTAACATTCACATCGATTTATTGCTTGAAAAAAAATTCATCACTGAACAAATATTGAAAATTTTTTTGTGCAAATAAATATGTATTCTGTTGCATAATATATCTGTATTATGCAACATGTTCACACATTAATAAAACATTAATATTATCACATAAAAATATCTTCAAATACGAGAACTGCACAATTCAAAGAATGGATTTACAGAATCTATCTTAATAATGAATGTGCAAGTTCACTAATTCTTTTTAGAAAACAATACCAAGAAATGTTATCTGGATAGTCATCTTCTGATTAATGGTTTTTACCTTTGGCATGGCATTAAGAACAATATCCAAAATAGCAGCGTCTCCGTATTTCTTGTATATAGATGCCTTCATGCGCATTCGGTCAGCTTCTGACATTCCTATGGCTTTTAAAGATTGAGCTTCAGCTTCACCAATCATTCGAATCCTCTCTGCTTCAGCTTTCGCTGCTTCTACAGTTTGCACTCTGAAAAAGAATCGCTCGATAAAAACTTGTTCTAACAAAAATGAGAATTCACTTCAAAAGCGTCATAGCTATTTGAACAAAAATTGCTACGTTGTTTATCGAGCCATTTATCAGGATGTACCTTTTTCCTTCAGACACCTTTCCGATTTTGTAATGTTCAGCTTCAGCCGGCAAGCGCACGGTGCTCTGAAGTTCATGTTCCTTCCTGCGAACTTCTTGTTCTTCAACCTCAATCTGTTTGCGTCTCTCGACGACTTCAATTTGTATCTCTTCATTTCGTATTCGCTGTCTGATTTTCGCCGCTTGAAGTTCATATGCCAGCTGAGCTTCTGCTTTCTAAAAGTGAATGAACAATTTAAATAATTAGTTCTCATATTCGAGATTCCAGATAAAAATTAACATAACTTAACATTTAACGCTATATCGATTTCACATTGAACGTTGTCACTTACAGCAGTATTAACTTCCTGGTCAAAGTTAGCTTTTTGCAACTGAAACAATCTCGCATTATCTTCTATTTTGGTGTCAGTATTGTACTTTATGTCCATCGCAGCTTTTTCACATTCTGCTTCCTGTAAATTGCACACCATAAAATGAGCGGACACTTTTTTATCATGCAAAAAATAACATTTGGTTAATCAAAAATATTTACTCTTATTCCAGCGTCTCGATTCGCCTCTGCCACGCCAACATCCGCATCTCTTTTCACGGCAGCTGTCTGTGCTTTTCCAAGAGATGCGAGATATTGCACATCATCATAAACGTCTTTTATGGTGAAAGATAAAATTTCAATCCCCATTCTGCCGACATCTGGAGCAGCAACTTCACGTACAAGTGCAGCAAATTGATCACGATCTTTGTACACTTCCTCGACTGAAAGTGTACCTGCAAAACCAAAATATTTGTCAATTATACATAATCAAATAACGAATAACAAAATAAACAATGACATTGTCTATTTCATTCAAAAGTTATTATCAAGTTTTCTATTTCTAGGTTGCAAATTTGAATTCTTTCATCAATTCAAAAGCGGCAATTATAATAATAAATAAATAACAATAAATGCACATATTTAGTTTTTTAATTTCTTAATGTTCATACTTTAACATTTTTTGATAATATAATTTAATATTCAAGAAAACAGTGTTTTAATGTAATTTACTATTATTCATTTTAATCTATAATTATGCATATAGCAATGAATAAGACTGTTTATCTAACCGAGAATGGCTCTTAGATGACCCTCCAAAGTGGATAGGATAGTACTCTTAATTTCATGGACATTTTTGCCAAGGAATTGTTCACTGGCGGTGTGTAGCAGTTCATCGGCCTTCATGATTTTGCATTGTGCGACCCCTGTGACAGTCAAAGGCACACCTTGTGCAGTTTCAACGCTTTCGCAGACAGGGTTCAAAGTCATTACTTCTAAGGATAGACGTTGGACATCGGTGACAAACCACCAGGTGAAAGCATACCCTCCGACAATTGTACGCTTTTTCATGGAACCGCAGCATCCTCCTGCAATGTGAACATTAGAAGTCTATTAAGGAAACATTCATTATTCAGAAAATGATTAACACTTATGTTGTGGTTCAATTAAGGGACTAATATTAATATTTTTCGTTCGTTTATACTCTGATTGATTTTGATTCGAGCGGTCGACTGAAATCGCGCAAATAAAATTGACAATGAACGAGACGATAAAGTGATGCAACAATTACAGTCGGATGGGCAATTATAATTTGAATGATGAGAAATATGATGAAAATTGGTAGCACCTCGCGTAACAATTTCAACGGAAGCAATCTACGTGACGTTCAACAGGTATCTATTGTAAAAGTAGGTCAGACAGGTAGAATTAAATACTTATGATTTCACTACTTACACCTTACTTAAAATCGAACATTGCCTTACAAATCGAACGAACATCATTTTTGGTCGATCAGCAAAACCATTTATAGTCAATTATATATAATTTTTAAAATAATAATAATCAAGTTGAATTTATTTTAATAACCAAAATAACTGTGAGGCCATTTAATGAACTAATTGTGCTACTTTTTATTGATTGTCACACAAAATTGAGAATATAATTATTTTTGTTATTTTATTGATAAGATAATCAGGTTATCTAAAAATCGGTAGATGGGAGGAATATAATAAACAATTTTTTTCTTAGTAGGAAAAGTATAAAGGAGGAAGAAGAAAGGAACGGAATGGAGAGGAGCAGCTTTGACCGTTATGTTGCGTCCACTGGCATATCAAAGGTAACTACATAATATTCCGGTCTCAGTCTAAATGTACCCAGCATCGAAAACATCAAGGTCAAGACCGTCGGCACTTCATTCATAAAGATTGTGTACTAGAAAATTGCGACTACGGTCAAGCGTGATCAAACAATCGTTACTTGTGTTTTGTTTTTCGTTTTCTATTAAGTTTGTGAAGGTGTCAATCTGCAAAGTGTTATGGTGTTTTTGAATAAAAAAATTTGTTCAAAATCTTGCTCAGTTACTGAATGAAACAATTCAAGGTTGGTTCTATTAAAAAATTTACTTTTTTAATTGTATCTTTTAAGTTTGATTTGGGATAGGTTTCAAACAATTAAATAATTGACTCCGAAATTCCAACCGAGTATTTCAAAACTCAACATTTTAGTATTATAGTTTTTCGTTTGATGAATGATCAAAGTTGACAAACATGTTATTTCGCGGTGGTTTTTTATTTATTTTTTATAATTTTTTTTTTGTGTTAAAGTAATTGAATGTCAAACGGCATCCTTTGCGGACATTTCTAGAAACGATGCGTACTTTCTTTAATAACATTGACATTCAAGTGTTAGTTATAAAACTAATCGAATTTGAAATTGCAGTAATATTAAAAAAAATCGTTTTTTATTCAAATCTGCTATTATCAAAGTGGAAAAAAGTTATTTTAAATATTCAATAAAACTGATGTATTTTAAATCGACGCTTAATTTATTTTACTATTAATTAAGTGATTTTTTATCTAACAAAAATAAACAAATAGAGTACACAATTTTTTATAGTAACGGGAATCGTGAATATGTGAAAACACATGTATGATTCTATTCACGAAGTTTCCGTTAGTATTTCAATAAGCAATGCATCGGTTGTTTGGTAGTAAATAAAGTAAGAACTCTTGAGCATAAAATTTTGTTTTCAATGACTTATAAGATTAATTTCTTAAATTAACTGAATGTCAGACAATTGTAAGTTATTTGTATTGATATATGTGGCCTTTTTTTATACAAATTTTAACAATTAAATCAATTTCAAAATACATTTATATTTTATATATTTAAAATGTTTGTAAAAAATCATGCAGCAAACTTTTCAAAATAGTTTCTTCAAATATATCTTTAAATATAATATTGGAATGCAAAAATACTTGATTGAAATTCACTGAAATTGAATAAATTTCAATTTCATGTGAATACAGGATTCTGTATATATTATCATCTTGATACGTTGTTTAAATTTGAATCAAAATAAGTATATCTTGATGTGATATATTGTCAAATGTGCTTAAGAAGTCACAAATTTTGATATACTAAGCATATCTCGTTGTTATGGGATATGCCTAGTGTTTTATTTTTATTCGTAATTGTTTTCATTATACTGTGCATACCTGTATATATACAGAAAAAATGATGATGATTGAAATATAATCAATACCACAATATATGATTGGATAATTAATCATTTATTTAATTTATAATAAATTTATTTAATTGTCTGGAAATTTGAAATTTTAATTCATTTTTTAAATTATTTTTTAATTTGCACATAGTTTTTTTAAATAAAAATAGAACTTTTAGTTTCGATAAAGTAGTTTAAACAAAAATTTTAGTAAGTGTTGTTACCTTGTCCTTTGGAAACATCGATTACTACGTCGTTACTAAAATTCATTACTTTACATTATAGTATATTGCATTAAATATGGATACATAAATATAACGCAATACGAATATTTATTATAAAAACTTACAGTAAATTGAAAAACTCAAACGCGCAAACAAAAGTAAATTTAATTTGAATAATAATATAAAAATTATATTATTACATATACAATGTAGATTCAAAATAATAAAATGTAGACGATTTCGTAAGACTTTTTGATACAAGAATTTATCTTGCTTTCCTTCAAAATAACATAAAATTTACGCCTCTAATATAATATTTCTCTAAATATAATCTATAGACAGATGTATCTACTAGAGACAGATAATAGGAATTTTAATGAACGAGTTTAGCTAGTTTAAAAACGAATTGCTGATGCGAAATTTGAGGAATTTCGTTTGATTCTACTAAGTGACCATTGAACCATGAAATCGCACGTCTATACTTCAAAGTTTAACTACAAAAAATGATACATCGGAAATTCGATCAAAAAATACCTTCTTTTATCACGCGAATCTTTCCACATAATTTTTCTTGTTAAAATAATTATCAATTCTTTAAACAAATTTTAAGGATTTTTATTAAAAGAAAATTAGAACATTTGGTCAACCATAGAATAATAATTCATAGAAAGAAGCTTTTGAAAATGTTGCAACATTCGAGTAAAATTTTGTTACCAAAAAGAAAAGTTTGAAGTGAAAGTGTAAACATTGTTTTAACTATATCAATAGTTTCCAAATATAAGTGAAAGAGAATAATAATAATTTAAGGTCACCGAACATTGTTAGAAGAAAAAGTCTATTTGTTTCCGAAGATTCCTCGAAAGCACGTAATTCTGTATCGATGAGTCCTGTTCATGACTTGTTTGACGATTATCAGAGTATTGCGATGAAAATCGTCGAATTACTTAATGCACTAAGTTTCACATTCTATTGATATTCATGTGGTGTATCGATGACGTTTTGATTAAATCCGTGTAGAAGGATTCGGAGACCTTTCTAAGATTTACAATCATGGACGTAAATTGGGTTGAATCCTTGTTTTTTGAAATAAATAAACAAACGCCAGACAAGACTGTAAAATTAAATTTTTATTTCATAAAACTACTGATGAAACTGACGGTCATATACATACCATACAAATGAAATAATCCGATGGTTTATTGACATTCTTTGTCATTGTTTTGATTTTTTTATCATTTGTTCAAGGAGATCTAATCATAAACTTAATTGAATTGAAAAGAAGTTCGTTAAGACAAAACTATATGACAAATGGGAATTGTAAAACTGTAATGACGTCGCCGGAATTTCATTCAATATGATTGGTTAGTTTGATTTATTCGCTGTTACATTTGAAATACGCAAAAACTGAAACGGTGTAGTGAAAAACAAAGTCATAAAAAGGTGATTTGCATCTTCAAGGTAAATGACATTGAAATTTGAATTTATTACTGACTTCTTATAATATCTTAATTAGAACCGGCTCCCAAAGAGTGTACGTGACTATTCGAAATTCGATTAAATTGATGAATCTAATAGATCGGTTCCAATGTCTTTCTAATAATTGACCCTCGTGACAGAAAGGAGTTTTTTATTGACGCAGGATTCTCTTGTTTGTTAACCTTTGAACCAATTTTTTCATATTGGAAATGATCTTTGAAGTAAAATTATATGCGATTAAAAAACATTGCTGAGTTTGATGGGGCTGATATGTACTCAAATAATTAAAATCTTTTTATTATCGAAATGAATAATTCACATCTTTTTTGTGGTAAATATGGTAATAGAGGGGCTAAGTGGATTTCTTTGTGATTGATACGTCCGACAAACGTAGGTCACGTACTTCGTAGTACAATATAAGATCAGGATTTAAATTTACAGTGGATGAAAGTTATCCCCACCTGAATCCCCTCTTTCCCTGGTGTCTTCAGACGAATCGTAAATATCACTCGAGTTAATCATTGAATCAGCCCTAGTCTGTTAGTAGTGGTGATCCAGCATTAGACGCTAAATTGTTCTCGCGAAATTTAAAATCTACGGAGTGTCAAATTTTCGGCTGTTTAGTCTCCTGTTAGTTGATAAATCTTTTTTTATTTTTTATTTAATTTTATTTGACATTTTTTATTATTACAAACATTTATTGATCATATTTGTAATTATTTTATTTCTGTTTTGAAAATTTAAACACATACATAAGAATTTTATTAAGTAATAATTTAATTTTATAAATCTACAAACAAATTTAAAAAAATTGCTATTTTATTAAATCGCAATATTAATACATTTTTATTATGCATTACAGATTGAAGAGTTTCGTTTTTTCATGAAATCGTAAGGATGGGGATAGTGAGTGATTCTTTGGGATGGATTTTTCCAGCTCTGGCTTCACTTCTTTTTTATTTTCAATATGAGTTAATAGATCCAGAATCTCGACCGATAAATGTTCCTACTTCCGATTTACGAAAGGAATATGATTTCATTATCATTGGAGCGGGCTCAGCAGGTTAGTT
>JABFQD010002410.1:0-15302 GCA_022817045.1 Psix sp. ZL-2020
AGTCAAATTTGGTATCATCGGATGTCCCCCGTCGAGACGAACAATTTTTATTACCCACTTTTTTTGATCGGATTTGTAGTTTTCGAGATATTTAGTTGTCTCAAGATAAAAAACTCACCCTGTATAATATTGATTCTTGTGATGTTTGAATTACATTAATAGTAACTTGATATTGTTTTGTAAAATAAATTAAGGGTAGTATTTTGTTTAGGTATTATAAATTGGTTAGTCGGTGGAAACCAAGTTGACGTTGCGCGCATTGAGAGATATGTGAAGAAGGTGTTGCCATCTGCCCTGAAACAAAAGGGGAACTACATAGACGTCTATATATTAACTTTGCCCCATAAGTCCTAATCTGTGCTTTGCCGATGTTGTTCCAGAGCGTGCTCATCAGACATCTGAGCGTGCGAAAATTGCAGTTTTCTAATGTCCTTTCGCCACCTTGCTTTGGTGACTGCGTAGCGACTTTTCCGATGCTTTTGAGGAATTACTTCTTTTAATTTCTTGTTTGATAGTAAAATTTTGAAAGCTTCTATGAAGAGTTCCAGTTTCACGATCTAATCTAGTATCCATTCGTATTCCTAATGGTATGGAATCCGATTCAATGTAACCACAATGTTCCCTCACGACTTCTATCTGCTGTTCATACGTTCTCAAACTTTGGAAACTGTTATCAAAACTCAAGATATAGCTGTGATTTTAGATTTCATCATTTTACCAGTTATCGATCCGCGGAATTGAAGCGGAGCCATCATTCTTATTATATACTATCTCAAATTAAAAATTTGAGTTATTCTGTTCTGATACATCAAAAGTTTCTTTATCTGAATCATTTTGAACAATCTCAGGTTCAAGTATCTGATCAGCATTTCCAAAGTTGTCAAATTTCGCATTTTCTGATTTTGAATTAACAATATCTTATATACAATAGGCATAAGATTTCTAAATTCAGATTCAATATGTTTTCGCAAAGAATAGAAATATTTGTATTTTGTTGACAGCCGTTTTGTGTACAATTGAAATGATCGATGTCCAACCCTCGAATAAGCGTTAAACCATGAACTCTCTAGAAATAAAAACCTAGACCATTTAACCCTCTATCAATTAATTGATTTCACAAAACACAATTGAGCAGATCCGTGGTTTTACTTTTTTTTATCTCATACATAATATAGCATTATGGAAACAATCGCATAGAATCAGTCTAAAAAAATAAAAAATATTCTACTTATATAACAACAATCCCTTATAAAAAGAATAAAAGTACTTACTTTCTAAAGATACTTCATATCAATTCAATCCTGAATATTATTATATGATATAGACTACATCTAAATCACATATGCGAATATTATGGGTTGATATATTATATGCTGAAATAGATGATAGATGTACATCGTGCGCTTAAGAGGCTTGAATGATTATTTGGTAGTTACAAAAGAGTCCTTCAACAATGTTATAACAAGTGGAGAAACAATGCATTTTTGATAAAACAAAGATGGTCGGAATAGACCCGGTTTTTGAATTTATAATATTTTTTACCTTCATGAGTTTGGTTAATTCGTGAGAGATTCGACAAGTGTAATTGTTATTTCGTAATAATTAATCATAAAATGAAATATCACTAATGTGATAGGTATGCCATAAATTAAAAAATTTTTTTTAGATATTTCGAAAGTCTAAAAACACCAATTGAATTATTCGTTTCTTAAATTTACTCAGTCAAATTCATAACGAATTAGAGTTAAAACTCACATCACAAAATTGTAACGCGTTTTTTATGTGATAGGTTATGATAGGTTAGACATCCTCTTAACTAAAAATATTGCAATGAAGTTTACTTTTTCTTCGTTATTTAATTAAGTAAATTCGATTCAGACACTATATAAAATAAACACAAAGCTACTTTTTCTACAGCATAAAAAAGTTTATTTCAGAAAAGACTCTTTTAAAATGTATTTATCTTAGTTCAAACAAACTAAAGTAAGAAACATCTTTATCAATATTGCCTACACAACTTGTGCCAATAGAAAATGACATTTTACCGCTTCAATTACCATATTATAATCATAAACATATAAATTGATTGCCTTGTAAGAAATATTTCAGTGCCATGGTTTCTTTACGTTTCAACCTTCAATATGTTAATGAGTGTAATATTTTAGACTTTGTCTTTTGGGAAAACCTTGGCATTTCGTGCTCTCATATTCAATTGAATCAATTTATCATGACAATACACAGAAAATATTAAGGAAAGTATATACACTGCGCGCAAAAAAAGCCACTTAGCCGAGGTCGAAATTTTGCCATTTTTTAACCGGCTGTATCTTCCGTAATTTTGCTCGAAAACGGTTTTTTTTAAAATTAAATTAATGCTTAAGATCTTATCTTTCAAAATGTTACGGTAAAAGTTATTAAACAATGGTAACTTTTCATGTAAACATCCTGTAAACAAAAAGATTGTTGTTTAAATTTTTTTACCAACTTTGAACATGTACACGAAAAATTATTGCCCCCATAACTTATATTTTTTATGATGAGTAATGAAAATTCATCATTTTCTGAACAAAATAAAAAAGAATTTTTTTTTCTTCTTAAAAATTGCAAATTTATGGCCAATCTAAAATCGTGCTGTATTTTTGTACTTTTTTTTAGTGGTATTGAGAAAAATCATAAACTTTAATAAACACGAATTCGATAAACCGAAATAATTATGGCATGTTAATATTGTGATTTTAGTATCGTTATGACATAGTTAACATACGGTTATGGTATGGCAGTTGCAGTGTAAAGTACAGCAGAAAAGATACCGTATGAAACGTGCTGAACAAATTATATTACTATATTATATATATCTTAAATTTATAAATAATAAATTATTTTTAAATTCATGTGTGTTGCGGCATTCAATAATATTTGCTTTCGAATTTAATCATTACTTTAATTGATGAAAAGGTAAATGCAAGCACTGGTATTTGACATTGAAAAAACGTTATATTGCAAAGAAAATCACTACATCAAAAGTAAATAATTCTACTTTGAAAGAATTAATAAAATTAGTGTCGATTAATAACTCACATCATGTACATTAATATTTATACAATTAATGGTAGTATTGAAACAATATTAATGTGTCAATATAAATAAAATAGCTTACGAAACTAGACTTTGTCCACATTGATTGTGGTTGCAATAATGAAATAAAAACTGCACAATTTCCAATTATTTCTGCACTTTACTTTTTGTAGATACTGAATTGGTACTGTTTCTTACATTTTTCTAAGACAAGCATAACTGAATTATAGTGTGATGCGATTCATTGTTTCAAATATTGATTATTCGTAGATATATTAAATTAAAGTATTTTTTTTCAATCAAATTGTATTGCTTTGTATTAAATGACAATAAATTTTTGTGATTTATTCTTGTTGACATTTTAATATTTAAGATTTATTAATACTTCCTTAAATAATGTCAATTTAAAGTGAAATAAACACTAAATTACCTTATTATAAACCGTAATATTTTAAATAACATTCATTATAATGTCAAATATAATTGATTTAAATGTTGAGTAGTAGGTATTACTCGTCATACGGACGTTGTTCCTAATTAGATTTAAATCTTGATTAAAAATTCTGTTCGGCATTTAAATTGAGGTCCACGTGTTGTCGCGTGTTTTGGTTAAATAATATATAAAGTGTGGTCTTTTTATCTCGAAAAAGAAATCTCGAATGATAAGCATCCTACGAAAAAATATGTTGAATGTAATGTTCCTATTATCAAGGAAGACAGCCGTGCTGAAATTAGCTTACTATTTCCAAATAAAAAAATTGAACAGAAAACAATGTTGTGAACAATTAACTTCGATAAAATATTCCTGCGAATTTATACTAGCATTTCTAAATCCTTTGATCATGTTTTGAATAGAAAAGTAGAAGAATTCTTGTCAAGAAATCGGAATCTTTTTCACAGGTGAACAAGTATTTATACATTACAGCGGGTTTCAGTTCTTGAATTAAACCGGCGACATTCTTGCCTGTAAACTAACAATCTTATTTTATTAGAATGACAGCGAACAGGAGCGGCCGTTTTAAGCCAAAGCTTTGAATGTTATCGAATAAAATATTATTTGAAATAACAACAGAATTCCTCATCTGGAGTGCTGAACTCCATTTAGATAGACTGGTTAAGTAATTTTTATACCTCGTGAAAAAGGTATGCATTAAACTTTACAGTGTCTATTTTACACACGGTTGCAACTTTTTTGATTTTTAATCAAATTAAATTAATTTTAAATTAAATCATAATACCTGAAATATCGTAAATGCCTTGAAGATATGAGCCCTTTTCAAAATTATCCAACCATTGAACGACATTTGACAGTTACTAAAGACTCAGCTAAAAAATGGAAGTTTTCGTATCGAACACTTAGTTCTAATATAGTACTACTATCAAAAGGTTACATTAATGTAACCTTTTAGCTAATTTTAGATTATTATACTGGTCCCACGAAAGCAATTGTAAATGGCATACAAGAACTTGCAGATCAACCAAAATGCTCAATGGACCTAATTTTAACTTCGACGGGGGCGTTGAATTAAGCAATCAGGTCAGAGCTTTAGTTAAAAAAATCAGAGAACATGTATACGTCAATAAAAATGTATTGAGAAACTATCACAGCTAACTAAAAATACGTCTAAACGACAAGAATGCCTAATCAGAGATTTCGCTTGTCTGATTTGTTTCCTTATATTAGTATGCCTGGCGGTTGAATACGGCATGATGTACACCAAAGCGGTCGAAAGAGAAAAGTTTTTAGCGCTCATCGCTAACAATAACTGCTTTGATGCTTGAATGCAAATAGCTGATAACCTTGAAAATTATTTTTTCTGGTGGATGCGCATTCTAACTGATAAAAAACAAGTTAATGCTATCAGGAAGGGCAGTTTTGCTTGTGAAAGTTTTTCAAATATTTTCTTGACAGGCTGGGGAGCAGCCTGCGGTGATAAAAAAACCCACGGTTTCTGGTCAGAAAAAGAGAAAAAACACCACATTAACATATTATGACTAATAGCGGTTTCAAATGCAGTTAAATGTAACCCAGTCAATATAGACCTATTCGCATTGGCAATCAAGGACAAAGCTAGTGTCTACGTCTCCTGATTACCTGACCTAGGATCGTTGACGTGTTTACAATATCTTGGGCCAACGAAAATTTTTACGCATTTTCACCTTTTATATTATTATTTCGAGGTCTTAGGTAAATTGTTAACGAAAAGGCCGAGGAAATAATTGTGGTCCCATGCTGGCTCTCAAAACCATGGTTCCCCTCATTTCGTCGGCTTCTGGTTACAGAACCCTTAATATTTAAACCAACCTACTCACTCTTATTATTTCCTTTGAGAAAATGCTATCCGTCGCGGGGGACACTTACCCTCGCTGCAGGGGCCTATCCGGCAAGCAATGCTGGAACGTAGTGTCTCATCGTCGGCTGTTAACACGATCCTGTCAGCCTTATACGACTCTACAATAAAACAGTACTCTTGCCCATTAAAGTTATGGTGGGATTTTGGCAACAAAAGCGCTTTTATACACTTTCATACACATGTATAACTATGCCAGATGCAACCTACGTTCTGGACTTTTTAGCTGAAGTAAAAGTAAACTCTTATTTACCCCTGAACCCTGTACGCTCAGCACTTTTTCTAGTTTTAGGGAATCAAATCGGTGCTAATCCTCTGATAGTACATTTTTGCAAAGAAGTGGCAAAAATAAAATCATCCACACCGCGATATTAATATGTATGGGACCCTGCGCCTGTAATAGCAAAACTGGGAGAAATTTATCCTTATGACAAAGTGACTTTAGAAGACTTAAATGAAAAACTAGTTATGCTCCTATCACTCGTAACTAGTTATGCTCCTATCACTCGTAACTAGTTATGCTCCTATTACTCGTAACTGATTACCGCACTCAAACCCTCGCTCTTATGCGCACCACTGAAATTTTTTGTAACATTGATAAATTTACGATCCGCGTACCAGACAGAATCAAAAAAACAACTCCCGACAGAGTATAACCCTTCTTTTAACATTCACCTTTCCCTGACAGGAAAAGCCTTTGGGTTTACCACCTCATTAACGCTTACTTTGGAAGAACAGCTGACTCACAGCCGGACTCCTGCGATAAACTATTAATTTCGTATAAAAGATCTCACGCAGCGGTGGGAGTTCAGACACTAGCTCGCGGGAAAAGCGAAACATTAAAGAAATGTGGCGTGTCTTCCGATATATTCTTAGTGCACAATACACGACGTTAACCTCGACAGTATCAAAAAAAGGCGTAACCAACGACATTATTAACCACACTGAATACTGGTCCGGTAATTCGCAAATTTATGTTCATTTCTAAAATAGACCAATTATCGATCTAAACATTTTTGCAAAAACAGTGTTGTTACCTTCAATATATTTATAACGAAACAATTGGGACTAGCGGAATAGAATGCGACGCGGCGGATTTTTTATGTACTAATAAACAAGGCGGTTAGTACGTAGAAATGTCATGACGCGTTTTGGTGTAAAATTGAGAAAAATTGAAAGAAACAAAAATTTCAGCGATAAATTTCAATAAAAAGACATAAAATGAATGACGAGGGTACAAAGAAAAAGAAATCATACAGAAAATGTTGTGTCAGTGGCTGTGGAAGTGTTAAATCTAAAAATTCGGAGTTGGCGTTTCACAGTTTTTCGCCCAAAATAAAGCGTTTTTTGCGACAAAAAAACTATTTTGGAAACAAAGAAACTGTTGATAAACGAACAGTGTGGTTGATACGATCAAAAATGAGTGCAAACATGGATGTTTCATCTAAATCAGTGTGTTCTCGGCACTTCCAAAAGAGCGATTACTTTTTGTCAGGTTTGTTTTTAAATATGCATGTACGTATAAGAATCCTGATAAAAAAATCGAGTTGCTAGGAAAAATTGCATATACATTTTAAACATTATTTTATAGCAAGGGTTTTATAGTCATGAAACTATTTTTTTCTAAATTGAAAAAATTAAATGTTGAAAAAATGAATTTCAATTTGATTATAGTTTTTTAATTTAAATGGTTTGAATTTTATATGAATGATTGTGAAAATGTTTTTTGTTGTAGATTATGACAATTTGAAACTAATTTTATCATCGACCGTTATTCCAACACTATTTTTTCCGCCTCATAGTGAGAAAAATAAATGCCGTAAAGACCAAGATACGAAACGAGCACAGAGATTGGTTGGTCGATAAATTTCATTAATAAGTCAACGAAAAAAATGTTTGTTTGTAATAAAATTAATACTATTATTATGTAATTTTGTAGCAAAATAGAAATGAGAAAACGTTTGGAAATGATGAAACAGGAGCGACAATGCAAAGTGATGTAGATGGCAACGGAGCGACAGTACAAGAATATATTGATGAAATTAAAATAAAGGAAAAAATCGACGACCCAGTGCTGGATGTTCCAACAGTAGAAACGATACAATGCATTTTGGAAGGTGACGACGAAACACCGAAGGATTCAGTTTTTCCAGATGATATCATTGCAGAAATCAACAATAAAGTTGGAGATGAAAAATTGAAAAGAGATGTCGAGATTCAAATCAACAGTGGTAATATGAATATACCTTTTATATTAATAATTAAAAATGATAGCAACCTTACGACATTATGCGGAATATCAAACATGAAAATTCTCGATGAAATCACGATGCTAGTTGAAGAAACTTTTCCAGTTAAAAAGAAAAGGACTTTTATCTACTAAAGAACAAATAATTTTAGTCATGATTAAATTTAAACTTGATATTTCATTTTCGGTTCTGACGATATTGTTTCAATGCGTGAAAGAATATTTTTTCATTAACATTACGTTCAATGATCTAATTAAATTTAATTTATCAATATGTACTTGCCGATTTAAGTATAACAAAACTGCTACTACGTGTTTGCAGGATTGGCTGCTCCCAGCAGGACAAGAACAATTGATACTTTTAATATCTACTTCACTGTCAGAAAATATCAATTCTCCGTTTATAACATGCGGATCTGACATGATACCACTTGTTCTCAGTACAGCTGCATATATTTTTGCACCTTTGCTCATCATGTCAGTCGCACCACAAATAACTATAAACTTGGAATTTAACAATTGTTCACCTTCAACAACATTTCGCGAATTGAATGTTGATTTAACGAATGTAAAAATTGTTTTCAATTGAACTGACAACATCGTGTTGTATTCAATTATCACAATAAAACGTATTTTAATCAAAGTAAACAAATTTGACGTCTACGCGCTAGCCGCCATATTTGTTTTGCCAGCAGCGCCGCCAACGGATTCCGCTAATCCCAATAGTGTTTTTTCCATTTGAAACTTTAAACGCGTTTTTCTCAAAACAACATTTTTCAAATCGGTTGCCACGACGTATTTCTCAACGTATTTCAATTGTTTTTCTTTTATATTGTTTAAAACATTATTCTGTCGTACTTGAACAAAGGAATTGGATATCCGCCTGAAATTAATATTTTTTATGCACATTGAAAAAGCGAAATTTTCAACAAAAAAACGACCTTTTTTTCCAACGGCCGCCATTTTGTTATTAATTCCCGTAAATCAAAATTATCCGTTTAAGTACAAGTTTTGTGAATGCACTACCATTTTGCATTTCTATTTTTTGATTTCAGATAATTGGTTCGCGAAATATTGTAACCACCGCCCAGCCCTTCCGCCGAGAGATGCTCTAGGAGACAGGCCATGAAAAATATATTAAATATATTTTATATAGGCCATAAATTTTTATTTAAAAATTGTATAATGAAGACAAAAGTTTATTGTGTTACATACATTTTGAATTTCCTAAATACATAGTATAGTTTTTGAGAAAAAAAATTCTAAAAACTTAGTAGTACAATTTTCTTTCGTGACTACAGGTAACCCATTAACCACTGCGAAATGATGTCAAAATTTTGTACCGGTAACAACGTACGAAGCCTTTTCACCTCCTACGATTAACAGGCTCATAACAGGTACGTACTTCATGTTTTATTCATTCTGTCCTCTCTCTCAAATTATCTATAAATTGCAAATCATTCATTCACTTCGATCAGTATAGTTTGTCTTGTCATGACGAGACGTTAAACTGGTCGCGACTTGTTAAATAAACTGATCAAGAAATTGCCGGTGGAATTACATTTGCCTAGATATCAATACTACGGACACGGTACAAAACTCGCCAAACGACTCGCCAAAAATGACCCGAGAATCAACTAGTTGGACGCAGCTTGCAAAGAACACGATATCGCGTACTCTGAAAATCACGAAAATCTCGCAGGTCGTCACGAAGCTGATAGAATCCTAGCCGATAAAGCACGAGCTCGAGCATTCGCGCTGGATGCCAGATTTAATGGAAAGGTAACTGCATTCACGGTATCTAATTTCATAAGATTGAAACGAAAAATCGGTGCCGGTGTAGAATGTGCGAGAAAAAGTCATTCGCAGAGATAAAAGAGGAGGCAGAAGATGGCGCTGCGAACGATTGTAAATGCAGTGAAATCGGCTGTAACTTCGTCATCGTCAACGACAAGCGGCAAGGTGATTAAGACAGCTCTGAAAACAGCTTGTATGGCCGTAAGAAAAGCTGGCGGAAAAAGAAATACACGCATTTCTCAGATACTTTCCATCGCGACAGGCGATGCACTGCCTTACTTGATGGCATTATTTGCAGGTTTGAGTGCAGTTGGTTCGTTGGTTGGTGGTGCCAACGGGATCGCAAAAGCTGTGAACGAGGCTGCTTCGGTTAAAAAGCAATTGGCTGAGAATGTACATTACAACAAATCAATGGAGGCTATTCCTTTGGGCAAGAGTTTGTACATGAAACCCTACAGAAAATGACTCAACATACATATTTCAAAAAACTAAACGTACAGCTAACACGTCGAGCTCTGACCTCATTTTCATGGCATTTTCATATGCAACGATTTGCCGGAAAACAGTCCACGCGAAAAAGAGAGTGCCATCGTGAATTTGGGCGACACCAGGTACGCACTGGGTGTGTTACAAAAAGAGCGGCAACCGTATTGTGTATTTCGATAGTTTTGGCAATTTGAATCCACCGCAAGAGCTCGTGAAATATTTCAGTTGTAGCAAGATATTCTACAATTGCAACAGATTCCAAAATTATATTTCGACACTTGTGTCGCAATTTTTTATATAACAACTGAAACGTCGCAATAGACAACAGTTTACGATAAAATCTCGCAATGGATACTTTTACATTGACCGTAAATGGAAAAAGTTCAGTCATCGATGTCTATTACTTTTCACCAATCGAAGTCGCACCTAACAAAAATTACGCTCTCGGTTTGGTGCAACTGTTGACATTCAATTCGATACCCAACATTGACGAAGGTTGTAATAAATTTACAACCTTCGGCGAGAAAGTCATCACTATACCAACCGGTAGTTACGAAATCGAAGGACTGGAAACATACTTGCGAAGTCGTGGTGTAAACATAAGTATCGAACCAAACAATATATACTCAGATGTCACATTCAATATGACAAGGACATAAATTCTGAGCCCTCGGATTCGATTGGTCGTCTGCTGAGTTTTATACAGACCATCCTAAAGGTGAATTTAGAGAATTAATCATTTTTACCGGTGTCTATACTCAAAATCAATGTTATTAGAATCGAATGCAACATTACAAACGATTCCTACATAAACATTCGTCCCGTGCATACGATGAATTTTTTCCGAGAGTCCAGGCAAGATATAAAATCATGAAAACACCAAATCCCGTCATTTAATTGCCGGTTACCGTACGATCATTTGCAAATTCGTCTGGTAGATCACGATAACGATATCGTGAATTTCAGAGGTAAAACTATTACAATCTGTTTGCATGTGAAATCCATCTAAATGGGCATCGTGTTCCATTCGAAAATTGGCAAGAGCTATAAAAACGTGCTTACACAACCTCATTCAAGCAGTTAATATAAGTTAATATAAGAAAGCGTTAACACGTGCGATCAGACTATTCTGAGACAAACTCAATTGCCCCCACTTTGGTGAATCTATTGCTCATTACGAGGTTCACACGCATCAACCGTACAACTTGACATCTTTCAACAAAGGTGAAGAGATCAGGATCGGCATTCAGCAATAGGACAATTTTTTGTTACCTTGCAAGAGTTCTTTAGTAGACTCGTCTTCTTTGGAAGACGTTTGGTAAAAAATGCTGTTTGCCATATGGTCAAGGAATTATACTACGAGTTAAACGGGGTCGAAATAAATCGTGTTAAAAACGTTGGTTATTATTTATGAAAATTATGAAAAATTTAGTCTCCTTAAAACCGCATCAAAATAATTTCATATTAAACGCCGCATGGAACGGAATTGACGAAGATTCTTTACTGACGACGAACGACGGTGATTTTGACGTTTCAATACCGCTGAATCTTTTGCTCAGGTTCGCCGAAGATTACAATAAAATCGTCGTTAATGCCAAGCATGAACTCGTTCTGGTTTAGTCGTAGTTTAGTATTTACGAGTATCCCGTGTTACTGCTTGCAATGAAACATATATGGATCGTCAATTCTTTGACTCGATTAGAAAAGCCGCATTCTATAATCATCGGCTTGCAAACCAATCGAAAGAATAATACCGAAAATGCAAGTCAGTTTGATCATTGTAATATTCGTAACGGCAGAGTGTTTTTGAATTCACACCGCTATCTTTACAGAAATTTAAACTTGAATTTCGGTCGAGACAATTATGCTATTTTGTAAGACATGTATGCCAGTTTTCAAGACTCGCATTACGGCACCAAGAACCCCAAACCGTTAATGACAAAAGATAAAATAAAAAATCTAATAAGAAGCATTGTGCGCAAGCTGTAATAGAGTACGTAGCAGATGTGCAAGGATTTCAATCATTCAAAGATGGTTTCATCCTCAAGGAAATCGCCGGAGTGAATTTTAACAATGGACATTACGTTTCATCTTTTTGAACCATCTCATCATTGGCGTCAACTAACTGCCAAATTCAAAACAACCAATGCTTGGCTTACACGTAATCTTCATGGCATTCTCAAGGAAGATGACCGTGTACCGTACTCTCTAATGACGGACGTGGAAAAATTGTAAATCATCCTGTGTGTGTGATTGATCTTGTCGATGCTGATAGTCCATCGTTGTATAAATTTACCAACAATTCATCAGTTGCAAAATTTACATTTTATCGCGATAAAAATGAAAAATTCAATTGTGCACTGAGAAATGTAATTCTGCTGAAATAATGGATCAGCGGAACCTCCTCAGATGTTGGAACGAATAAACCATTATGTATTCCGAGAACAAACGTGTCCTTTCTTGCTATTTCCCCCTTACTCTCCCCTCTACTGCCGCATTATATTCAACATGATATATTTGAAAAATTATATTATATCGCGATCATAGACATTTCATTTATTACGTTTTAACCATCGATCATCGTGGACGGTAAAAAACCCAAAGAAGTTTACAACATTCAAAGTATACTTGACAAAGAGCAACACGATTTAAGTAAGTTGTATATTTCTTACAATTTTTCTTAAAATGTTTTTTTTTCGTAAGAAATTGTCTTATTAAGTTTGCCTTTTTTAAATAGAACAACATAATCGACCATAAATAAAAAAGGAAAATTCAATTTTCAGCCTGGGATAGTGATATTGAATTCGTCCAACACAAAATAAAACCCCGCATGATACTACATTTTTAGTTTTCATTTTAGTTTTATTTATTATATTCAGTTTTCCATTCATTTAAATTTTGTTTTTAAAATTCAATACCATTATACATTTTCGTCATTGATAATTTTATTAAGAACTGCTTTTCGGAATTATTTCTATTTATTAATATACTATAAATAAGAAAATACTACCATTCTTTTTTGATATATTTCCATTAATTTTATCTTTACTTTATTGAAATTCTTTAACAATGATTTTCATTGTTAGAAAAATCAAGGAATTCAGTAATTCTATCTTTTATAATTACGCTATATTAGCAATGTTTTTTCTGTTTATATTGGGATCTCCTTAAATGTGCGTTTTGAGCTTTCCGTAAAAAAGTACTATTCTTACCGTCCTCGAGGAATATCCCAGTTTTCTTATGAATGCATTGGATATGGAACCGATAGAAATTAATATGGAAAACATCCGTGACTGGATTGGTTTACGTGTCAGGAAGTATATTTTCATTTACGGAAAAGTATTTCATTTTTCAATTAATAAGTACCACTGTAAATCTTAATTTTACAATATTATATATAATTAAAAAAGGACTTGGCTAGAGGAAGTGCGAGCATGCGGATGTACGACCATTTCCTCTGCGAATAAAAGGTGTTTTCTTGTATGTGTGAAAACGAAAACTAGGTAAATTGAAAAGTTAGTGAAGAGTGTGTGCTATAAAATAAATCAGGAAATAAAGATGAGGTGTTAATTCCGTATATTTGGTGTAAAATCACGGATTCACGAGCGCGTAGAAAAGTAAGGTTAGACTACACGTGGCAACAGTCAATTCTCGTGCCGGTGTACAAAAATTTAGGTTTTGGCAAAGGACTGAACTTTTTGCATTTGTAGTAAAGTAATTGAGCATAGCATGACGGGACGAGTGGAAAGGGGCGGGGACATAGGAAGAGGCGGTAAGACTGCGAATAAAGAAAAAGACTAAAAAGTTCAGACCAAGATAGATTTAACAGCAAAGAAGGATCGAGAAGGTGCGAGAAAAGTAGATTTTGCGCAGGCTACGAATTGTGGATGTAAATGGGAGAAGAAATTTGAGCAGTTAGAAAAAGAGATGACAAACGAGATGAAAAAGATTAGCGAAGAAAAGCGACATTTTAAGAAAGCTAGGTTAGAGTGGCTAAACAAAAAAGAAGAGTAGGAGAAAAAGATCAAAGAGCTAGAAAACCAAGTAGAAAGTTTATGGGAAAATGTTGGAAAGGGGGCTAACGGAAGTCAGGCGAGCAACGCGCAGTGTCTGGGGACCAGAAGCTGTGCGATCTCGACAGCAGGATCTTACTGATCAATCTACAGTGGATGGAGCGAGAGGAAGACTAATAAATTGCGAAAAATAGTTGAAGATAATAGAGAAAGAAGAAAGGAAAAATAACGCAATTGTGAGGGGGTGGGACATGAAAGGGGACACGAGCAGAGAAAAAGCGGAAGAGTGGTTAAGACAGAAACTGCAGGTTGACAGTATAATTAAGGGGTAAAGGTGAGCGGTACATTTCTGATCTTGAAAATCGATTAATGGAAGGAGAAAGAGGCAGTGATGTCGAAGAAAAGTAGATTAAGGGGGGGGAGGGTTTACTTAGTTCACGATCTTACGTTTGGAGAATGTAAGATTTAAGACACTCTGGTAAAATGGGGGGAAAGAGTAGAAAGAAACAGGAGGAATGGTGAAAATGGGCAGAGGTAAAATTAGCTTAGATGGAACTTGGAAATATTGGGAAGAAATATTGGGGAGAGTCATCTTAGAGGGGAAAAGGGAGCAAGAGGTGCAGCTAAAAGGTGAGAATTTCGATCACCCCAGAAATGCGATGGGAGGAAACAGGGAAAAGGAGTGTAGCAGAGAAAGGTTGTGGATAAAGAGAAAGATAGAAAGTATTTTTTTGGAATTGAGCAGGGCTATGGGAGAAAGATCAGGATTTTTGGAATTATATTAGGAGCTTTGATTTTGTAAGTTTTTCCGAAACGAGGGTTATGGAAACAGATTGGGATAATCTCAGAAGTAAATTATCGGATCGGATTAATTTCGTTGGGATTATGCAGCAACAGTAAGGAATAATAAAAAAGGGAGGGCGTATGGGGGGTTCCTGTTGGGGATTAGAAATGAATGGGGGAATGAGAAAAAGTTAATTCACAAAAAGTTAGAAAATATGATAAACTCGAAAATAAAATGCAAAGGTAAAATTTATGATATGTGGTCAATTTATAATACAGGGGACCTGAGAAAGATTACTAAAGACATAGAAGAAAACATAAATTTCGAAGAAGAAGGTTATATGATATTGGAGGGGGGGGGGGGTTTTTAACAAACGGTTGGGGGAATTGGTCAAAGAAACCGGGAGGGGACATGAAACAGATTTTCTTATAAAAAAAAGTAAAGACAAGGGATAAAGCAATGAAGGTAGATATTTAAAAAACGACTAAGCAAAAAACTATTGGAGGTTTTAACATTGCGGACCAACAGGAGCCTGGCAGGGAAACACC